>JACEIK010011621.1:22686-35415 GCA_018107945.1 Datura stramonium | reverse complement strand
CTAGGGACGCTACCATGATATCGATATCAAGCTGAAAGGGGCCATTCGGGCCGGGGATAGCTCACAAGGGAGGTCCCAATAATATAATAGAATCAACCTACGTTGGCGCGTAGTTCTGGGGCGTAGGGTTATCGACTCTTAACCCGCTCGGTGCTAGACTCTTCTCCCAAAACATGCAATGCTTATGCTAAGTATCGTGAATGTGCACTTCAAGATGTGATAAAAAATATGGATAAGGACATGCATATGTATGGTTGGATAAATTTCACAGTTCAACTCTATGGGAGGTTTGAGAGAAATAATAGAAATTATGTTGACACAAAGGCCATTGGTCGCGTATTTTAGTACATCATAAGTATTCTAGCATGTCTTGTCATGAACTACTAAAGGGTAAAATCAAGAAATAATTCTTGTCTATAAAGGTCTTGATCAGAATGAATATTATTCTGTGACTGCGTGAATTTTTCATAGGTTGCGTACTTATGGTACGTTAAAATATTTTGTCAAATCTTATTAACAAAAAAGGTAATAAAGGCAAAAGTAAAGCAAAAAATGAGTCTTGTCTATAATGATTTTGACCATGACAATAATAATATGATTTTATTCCTAAAAGAAGATGTTCGCCATATAAATAGTGCTATGAAATTAATGGTAGTACATAATTATTTGAGGGTTGTAAAAGAGTTAATGTGTTGCTATCCATAGGAATGAAATTACTTATAAATTGGGGTTGTAGTAAGTTCAATTGCTCCACCACGCACAAAGATGGGTCCCCAAATAAGGTTTGGGGTAAATGTTATATTTCCTAACATTAGAGGAAAAAAGGATTAGCACTTGAAAAATTATATGTGAGATAAATTATCTAGATCCTCGTAGAAAATATGAGCTTGAAGTTCAAAGAGAAAATAATTCACTGAAAAATGTTGCAAATCCATTAATGTATTTGTTGATTCTATGTTATAATTCAACTGCATATGCTCAGATGAAAGGTCCTAAAAGGATAGATCCTATGGTACACCTGAAGCGTGATAGACAATCGGTTTACATAATATTTCATAAAACCTTGGCAAAGGATCAGGTACTTGAAAATGATGAAAAATAAAGAGATCTCAATAATTTGTGTTGTATTGGGACCAATATCAAATGATCATCGACGATATTTTGATGTAATTATGCGTTCGACATTATAAATGGTTGTGAGAATCTTGAATTCAAATTTGCCAAAGAGTATGGAGAGATGAAAGATTAAACAAATAAAAAACGCAACTTCAAGTATTGATTTTACTTGAAAAAGTAAAAATTTGGACTTGTAGTCCAAATACCTCAAGATATAATGTCAGTGGAGTACAAATGAATTCTTGTGCAAAAAGTGAAATAAATCGTAAGACATAACGTGTGATTTATGCCTAATGGCATAAAGGTTTTTAGCAAAAGTCCTGACATTCTTATATGAAGAGGTCCTCCTGTGGTAGATGCAACTATTTGAGGTTATATATCTAGCAAATACATTAAAAAAAAATTGATATGCATATAATAAAATTGTTTTCATGTCTTGCTAGACAGTGAAATTTATATATAAATTCTTGAAAGATTTAACGTATTTTGAAGCAAAAAGGATTTTGAAAATTTGTTAAATAAAGCTTCAACAAATCGTTATATGGATTAAAGTAATTTCGTTAGGTACCCCAATAGTTATGAGACCAATTAACATGAAGAAAGATCAGTTTCGATCTCATAAAAATGGTTAGAAAACATCATGTCTCGTGCACTTATATATCCTGTTATTACTATCCATGATATAATTTTTTAATAATGTGCAGGCAAAATATAACTTCACTTTTATGATGGAGATATCATATTGAATCAAATTTATTTATTCTAATTAAATTGTTAAAGTTTATTAGGTATGAAAGTGCAGAAAAATTATTTGATTTATACGAAGTTTGATCTCAAAAAAAGTTATTTATTTGTATGTGGAAGTACTGACATATTATGTTATTCTACAAAACAATCTATTTTACTACCATGCAATTGAAGTGTACGCCACTTGGTTGTTGCTATGAATAAGTTGAATGAGCAATTTGTCTGCGACAATAAGGTAATGAAAAGAATTATTCAAAAATGTATTTGGTTGAGTTCAAAGACACAACATATCCAAGAGACAAGAAAATGATATATTAGGATGAGCTCAAAGATGCAACATATTCATAAATGTGATTTAGTCACAAAGACATGGCCAATGTCAATGTTTTAAAAACCTGGTAGACAAGATTGTTATGCATCATCTACAAGATTAAAAGGTGTTTTTATCAGGCGGGAGTAAATATACGCGTTAAACTCTTTTTTCTTAGCTTAGGTTTTGACTCACTGAATTTTCCTGACAAGATTTTTAACGAGGCAACACACCATATATATTTCAAGATAGGTGTATTTTTTTTCTTTATTATGATCTTTTTCCCGTTGAATTTTTTCTAGTAGAGTTTTAATAAGGCACATCATCTATAGACATCCAAAGGAAAGTTTATAAAATATAATTTTATGTGGATGTCCACTAAATATAATCTCCTTACCTCTCCACTTTTCTCACCATTATATAACTTTCCCTATAACCTCAAATCCTTAATGTTACGTCTTCCGCCTCCTCTATTTTTTTTCCCCTTAATATCATGTTAGGACAACCATTTATATGCCTCTGTGAACACTATAAGAGGCATAACATCTCATAATATATATACTTGATATTTGAAAGAACATTTGGAAAATACATGAAAAGAATAAAAAAAAATTATGTTCTCTCTCGTCTTTCTTTATTTGCTTTGTTTATATATCATGTTTACTTTAATTTTACAACAATAATTTTTTGTACATCTTTGCATAAAAAATAACCAACGAAACTACACTCATTTTTTTAAAGTCCATTGATTCTGTTTTTTCGAAAATTATTGACAATCAAATGAAGATTATCAATTTTTTGGTCAGGTTTTAGCGTTTTTTTTTTTAATAGTGCTATTAGCAATCAAAAATTTTTCCTGTATTGAAAATAAATATTTTTTTCATCCATTTTTATATTAAACCCGAATAACTCAGATGACATGAAAAAAATAACACACATGGATTATTAAATTAGATCTTTCTATTTTTTAAAAATATTTATCAACACACGCCTAATAATTTACCCCAAATAATGTTGTGTTTAAATAATACATGAAAAAAATATAACTGAAGGATTAAAATGAAATAAGATTGAGCTGAAATGCCAAAAATAAAAATTGAGCGGAAGGGTTGTGTATTTTGCATGAAACGTAAAACTAAGAACATTGAAAGTTAAACATTGAATTTGGATATGCATTTCCCTGGAAAAAAATTGATATTCTGCGAGTGGAGAAAGATTTTTCACTTGAAAGACTTGCTCTACAACAAAATTTAAATTTTCTAATCCAATTCAAGTTGAAATACATATTTAAAAAACTGACTGATAAATCAATCCAATAAATAAGCAAACAATATTTTGCTAAAAACGACTGAAAAAGAGGGGGGACGGGGAATTATAGACAAACAGGGCCTTAGGTATAGTACTCCAACAATCATCAGTCCCAAAAATTAAGTTTTCCTAATACTACTATTCTGGACTTACACAATTGGATACTTCATGCTCCCCGACAAAAAAGATGGTACATACCACACTGTAACTTCAACTCTCTTCACAATCAGCTTAAAATTTTTACAGAATAGTGGACTACCCTGAACCAGAGAAGTAAGAGATAGGCTGAAATTAAGATAGGAAGAAAATCAGTGTAAAAAGTTGCTGCAGAACCACACAACAGAAAAATAGCGGACGCCCCAGTTGACCGAATTTTTCATAGCTGGAAGAAAAGAAAGCTCACAGGAGCAATGTTAAAGGGCAGCAACACCAAAATGGCCCCAAATCAATCTAGTTGCAGGACCAAATAAAATCCGACAGCCAATTATTGATATTCCAATTTAACACTGTACCTAATCAATCTATCTAGCATGATTTAAGCAATAAAATTCAAAATCAGGGACTTTCAGTGACTTGGTGGATTGAAACTGCTTATTAGCCTAAAAGACTTTTCACAAAAGTAAGCTGGCTACCTCATCATTAGCAAATACAATATCACCATGAATGATCGCACAGCCTCTAAACATCATAACTTTATTCTGCGAACCACAGTACTACGACACAAATAAATGGCAAGTGAGCATAAGTATATAGGCTCAAAGCACCTGCACGATCAAAATGAAAAGCAACAAGCAGAACTGAAAGAGATTGCCTCTACAAGAATAAGTCATTGCACGCTAGCCCTTCTATGGGGTTTCAAAGTCCATAATCTGTATTCTGATTTAAACAGAACTACTTTGATCATAGTTGTACATGCCTTTATAAAGTACGATCAGATTCTCTAAATCTAACATCTTGGACCTACACCTACTGCTAAAGATCAGTGTGCATCCCAAGCAGCTAAACTTCTATATATAAAAGAACGTCAAATAATACATACGTACTCAATTTTGCTCCTTGTATGGAGTCCATATCAATTTGCTGACATCAACTTCCAGGCCACCCCGCCCAGCAGCTTTGAGATGACGATCCAAGACTTTCGGGTCTGCGCAGATGACATGTTGCCCCTTTCGATATTGGATCAACTCTAACCCCTGAAGGGTGGACAAAATATCTTCGGCTTTGATGGCTGTCATGTCACTTAGTTCCTATCAGAAGCAAAGCAGAAAAGATAAATCCATCATAGATTCATAACCATCATTAGATGACAGACCAAGGCAGGTTTAAATGGAACCAACCTTCTAGTGCTAGTTAAACGGAAGTCCTAAAGACAAACATAAATGAAAACAGAAGAAAAGAATTAAATTTTAGACACAAACCTTGATAGATATATTTCCCTTGTGCTTTTTCAATATATCCAGAAGCACACGCGTCCAGTAACCCCTATAGCTCAACATTCCTAAGTCGGAAAGTGGTCTTTCTGGTGTGCCCACTTTGCCTTCTTTCTTTGAAAGTTCATATGCTGCAACAGGTTTATTGAATAGCTCATTTATATGGAGTACAGGCATAAGAAGAAAAGTAATAATACGTCACTTCATCTTGTATCACAACAATACAGATAAAAGTAGTTCTCTAATATGAAGATCAATTACAAGTACAGTTATTAATTTCCGTCAGATATAGTCCCTGGCTCTCATTAACACACGATACATCCACACTTAACAGATAAGTCAACAAGAGAAAATTATGATATATCTCCTCAAATCAAAAGCGCGAAGAAATTAACAATTGAAATTCAACCCACAAAATCATCGCCTTCTACACAAAACTCTTGTGCTTGAAAGTGCATAACAAGAAATAAATAATGTGTACACACACGATATACGCATGTATCACTTTTAAAAAGAACAAATAAATAATGTGTACACAACCAAATACACAGACACACGAAGTGACAGATATTTTAACAAAGGTAAAAAGTAATTGTATGCCTCTTTTTTATCTGATTGGTAAATCTGTATAATGGGAAGGTAAAAAGTAATTGTATGCCTCTTTTTTATCTGATTGGTAAATCTGCATAATGGGAAGGTCCCCCCTATAGGGTGCAACTTAACAAGTGAATGTTCCTCTAACCTCAATTTTGAAAAACATTAGCATAACTTGCACTTGCTGAAACAGGTGAAAACGTGTTATGAAGTTCATGAGCTTACAGAATGCAATTAGGAATTTCCCATAGCCTTTCCTCTGATAAGGTGGAAGTGTCAGAATGCAGGCTAAATTATAGGACTCTTCTGAATGCTTTTCCTGCAGCATGAAGAAAGTAATCATTAACATAGCTCTGTGGGGAACCCAATACCATAGGAGGTTTCTGGGTTAAATATCAAACTCATTTCAGCTCCACGCAGCAAAGTTTTCTCCCATTGAAAATAAGGATACATTAATGAGGAAAAACTGACCGAGTACCAAGAACACCGCCATAGGTCTAAATTTTGGCTAGAAAAAGGGTATTCTGCAAATGTATACCACTTACTAATGCTCAGTGTGTTGTGCAGTTTCTGAAAAACAAAATTTAATATAACAAAAAATTGGGGGACGTTAGCGTTTTGTGTTTTGGTAGCTGTTTCCAACAGGCACTTAAGAATCTCCATTAGGTAAAGGATATCGAAAAGTCACTTTGGATTGTGGATTTTAGGTTGTAAAACAATTGAGGAATGAGATACTGGGCTTCAAATCTGATTTAAACCCATGCAAACATGAAACCAAAGGCCTCGCAAAGTTGGCGTACATCAATGGATGTTCCAAATCCAAAACTTGTAATTTGATTCAACCTCTATTCTTCAATGTCCTAGAGTTCTTGAATATATAAGATCCATATATGAATTCACTCTTTTAAGGATTCAATAACTATTGCGCCCTGCAACTTAAAAGCATTACCTTTTTTAGGACAAAAGTGGGACTAGTTAACTAGTATCTGTCCTCTCCTTTTTAATTACTTTGGATGGTCCTAGAAATTAATAAATAGAAAAAAACCTTAAGAAATTAGATGTCCTTTTTAAGCAACAAAAACATCTTGTTTCATGACCATTTACAACAAATCTCAGGTAAAAGTTGAAAATGAGGCCAAAGCTTGAAAACACTCCAATAATATACTTTGCTTCAGCTACATCAAAATGCAACTTTCCGGACGTTATACATAATTGAGAGCCTAGGTAACATTGGTCAGTAAATGCTCCGGCAAAAAGCTCACAAGTGCTTCCCAAATGCTGTCAGATCACAAGTTACTCCAGACTTATATGCACGTAGGATCTCACTATGTACAACCTGCCCTTGCTACTATCCTAGTCCTAGTAAGAAATTTAGCCCCAGTAGGAATGGCAACAGATGCTGACAAGTCAAAGTAACTTGTTTTTGTTTTTTCATCAGGAAGACAAAGTAGTTTTCCATAGTTGCAGAATGATATGACAATTCTACAGTTCCACAACAGCGGATTAATCTCCCCAAGTTGAAGACAACTGAAGGTAAAACTACTCTCACTGCTACATACATGATGACTATGCCAGCTCATCATCCCTAAATATGCAACATAGTAGAAAACAAAAGAAACCTGTAAACTTCTTCACAAAAATACCTATATAATCTTGCAGCGGAATTTACCTTTGAAAAGTAACCAACCATATGGCAACCTCGGTCATCACATTCACAAAGCACATAAAAGAGGAACAGGTCAACATCATAATATAGAGTCTTGTGATCAAGAAACAATTTGGCCAAGTAGCATAGGTTTTGCCCATAAACCTTGTTCTTTTTGCCATCAACCTGAAGCAAATGTCCAACAGACAAAAACATTATAAGACACCTAATAAACACATTTTCATGAAGTTTTCCTCTAAATGTGTGAAGGACAAAGCAAAGAAAGCAAACTGGTACTAGAATCAACAAACTCACCTCAAACATTGACAGTGTACCACTTCTATATATCTCATCACCTGGAGGATGCTTAAGATCACATTTTCTCTACATAAAAGAAAAATTAAGTCAGAAAAAATAATGAATATCAATGCATCAGAAGGTGAAAGATGTGGATATTTGATATCCACTCCCTTTGTCTAACAATTTCATTGTCCTACTTCCTATGGACTTATCCCAAAACTGGGTCTACTTTCTGTAAAGGAAAACTGTTTCTCTATATTCTTCCAACAATTTCATTATCAAAAAGGTGCGTGATTACCTTTTACTCTAGGAAATGCTGAAAAATTTTCAAAAAAGTAGCTTTAACTCCGTGTTTGACCATTCCTCTTAAAAAGAATAAAACCCAATTATTTCTTCTTTTTTCTGGATAGGTAAGAGTAAAATGCAAATCTTACTCCTAACTTAATAATAACTAAATGTGACAGCTAAATTACGACAAAGGGAGCAAGATAGAGAATAACACTTCCAGGAAAACCTTTTGGGTGCTTAAATTGAAGGTGTAAAGGCCCCCAAAAATACAGAAAGATACTGTACAAAACAACAACAGCGTGCTTCAGGCGGAAGGGATAAAACATACCAAAAGGAAAAACAGAAGTTCCCACCCTTACTACATGGAACATCGTGTAGCATAATGGGGTGGGGGGAAGCAGATCTCTTAGATGGAGAATTTTATAAAACTAAGGTTAACAAGTCAGGAAAATTGTTAAAAACTGGCATCCCCAACCATTGCTGTGTTAAACTCTGATGGAGATAAGAAAACAACAAATCGTGAAAACGTTAATGCACAGCTTTTACAATGGGCTGTTTACCAGGATAAATGAGCAATAGATATGATGGTTGCAACCTTGAACATCTACAGAACCAGGAAACCACTACCAAGGGAAACTATAATACTTCCAACTGATCCAGTTATATCTCGGTAGGTTGGCAACCCAAAATGAGAATCAAACAAATACGAGGAATCTCCCAAAGAAAGTAAAAGATATTTTTCATTAAATTGAGAAAATTAAATGAGATGACATTCTAGATCTGCCAAAAGATCTTAGCATTTTAAGCAGTAAGCACCGAAGTTACTATATGCTGCCATACTGTAACCAATCAATTCAAAATATAGTGTGAGGGGAGGTAGTGTCTAATACAGACCAGCTTTACAATTTGTGATCTCAATGTGCATCTCATTCTCACTCTTTCCACAACAAGAAGAAAGGCAAGAAAAATCAGGGAAAAGGCTCACCATGTGCCTCTGAAGCTGTTCTTTGCGCTTCATAAAATTGAGACAGAATTCGCAAAAGAACAGTTTCGAACAGTCATTATATTCTGGAGGAAATGGGGAGAAGTACCACGTTTCGATCTCATATCTTCCAAGCTCTATTGTAGCAATGTTCTTAACTTTTGTGAACTCTTCATGCTCTCGCAAACTGGCAGCATCAAGCTCCTCATGGCCCTGCAAATGAAACAGAACAAATTTTGCAAAAATCAATACATCACCCCAAACAAAGAAAAAAAATATTTCGAAGTCTAATAATAAAGTAAAAAAATTAAAACAAAACTAGAAAATCTATAGGAGGGTATTAAGCAACAAATATAAAAAAGAGAGACAAATACCAGAAGAATTTAGAACCAAAAAAAGTAAATAGCTAAATAGGCATACTGAAGTTTCCCGCAGTTAAGAGATCACTAAACTACGACATCCATTCCATCAAAAGATACAGTCGGCTGACACTACCTTATTCACTTATTTACAGGTCACATTTCTTTTTCTGAAGTATGTTTTAAATGAGCGAGTGCAAAATATTAAGGCGTAAAGAACAAGAAAAAGTCAATAGTTACTCCATTAAAGGAAAGGAAAAAGACAAGTAGCCAAAGTGGTGTTTCATCAGTTCTTCCTCTGAGATCAATTCACTCTAAGATTACACAATGCCTTAGCTCATATTAAGGAAGAGAACTCAGTCCAAAGTAGTCAAAAACAAAGAGCGCGGAGAAGTGCCAAAAGTTTGTTAGAGCTTTAAGCGTGAAAAGGAATTAAAGAGTGGGCTTTAGCAAGAAAAGTGCTAATGAAGAAAAATTGAAAAATAAATCGTAATGCAAGGCAATTTAACTACAAACAATAATATTTAGATGAAATAACTGAAAAACTACAGTCAAATAAATGTGTGTGAGAAAATAAAAAATCATGTCATTCAAGTTCAAAAACAATTATAAATTTCTGGCTTGGATGAAAAGATGAAGCTTTAAATTGTTTTTGAAAATGATGGGAAAGAATTTCCAAAATATTTCTTTGGAAATCGAAGCTACTTTTCTTATCCAATTTGTTAATCCTAATCACTAGAAAACTGCATGACAATTCTTAGCAATTAATATATCTTTATCAACTATATTTATTGTCTACCTGTTCTTAATGACAGAGATGATGGGTGAAGAAGCACATTTAGCACCTTGACACCTACAGTAAAGCGCCAAGTAACCCAGATGAAGCGCACAACCTAGGGTTCACGAGCTTCAGGGCTCAAGCAAGTCTCTAACAACATTAATTCAGTCACAAAATCACCCAAAAGAAAGAAAAGAAAACAACATTTTACAATTTATGAAATTCAGACATTTACTAAAGCGACTATCGTGGCTAAAGAACTCCATTACTATCTATGTCTTGATTGAAAGTCTATCCATCCCCCTACTGGACCTAACGTAAAATAACAAATATTTCTCATGCACAGATCATTGGCACTCTCACAATACCTTTCAAGAAAATCTGGGATAGTGTAAAGTAATTCTAATGGCAACTGGGACTAGAAATGCTTGTAAATCAATTAAAGGAACTAACTTGGACTGGATAAAAGAAGGATGATGGCAATATAAGAATATAAACAATGAAAGCATCAAAATGAAAACAAATATCGGCAGTTAGGATACAGTTAACAGTATAACCCTCTAAAAGGATATAAAGAATACAAAACATACCTCGACATGAGTCTCGTCAATTTTACGTTTCTGGTGGCGTGTCATTTTCAAACTTGTCACCTGAAAACTTCAGTTGTGAGACCTTGAAGCATCAGACAAAAGGACTGAATAGTTATTTTTAAAAAAAACGAAGGGAAAAATAATTATAGCAGCAACAATCAGAAACAAATGCATAACTATAACTATGAAAAATGCAGCAGGTGTTGTAGGTGGAATTTGAATCTGGTATCTCCATGTTGTACTCCTAAACCTCATCACTTAGCCATCCACTTGGGAACAAAGAAGAACACTTTTTAAGAAGAATGAGAAGGAGAAAGTTGTAAATTCTTCTTTTTGAAAAGCCCATTCTATGAGATAAGCATGCATTGGACACGTAGCATGCAGAGGAGTGATTTAGCTCTCAACCTATTCCTCAATTCCCCACCCAAAAAGTGGGGCAGTATTTTAATTTTCTTTTAAATATGCACCATAGCAGAGGTGCAACAAACCTCATAACTGCCAACAAATGGAAAATTACAAGCAGATAACTTTACCAAGTATTACCTTGTCCTCGACCTTCTCATCTACAACAGTCTCTACTGAATTAAGATCAAGCTGTTCAAGTTTAACCCACTCATCAAGTCTCCGGTTGACTGTCCAAAGTAAAGAAACAATATAAGTCTTAACAGATGCAAATTTTTATTGCACTGAAAAATCAGCAAATAGCAAAATAACCTTAGTTAGACATTCTTTTTAATTAGTAATGGCCATAGAATTGAAACTGTGGACAAACAAAATAGTTCAGGCTTGCTAAGATGGAGAAAAGGAAGTGCAGGTAAGTTAACTCTCACCTATTTTTGTGCCTTCGTTAAGCAAGAAAATGTAGAAAGATTTTATCCAATTAAGTACTGGAGAAAGTGCAGAAGTTTGGGAGGAATGTGGTGTCTTTTCACTTTAAGCTTTCCTTTCCTTTCAAATGAATACATAAAATTAAATTCCATTTTCCTTTATTCTTTACAATTTTCTCACGAAATACATGTTTTAGCAACTCTGTTGACATCCGAAAGAAGCTTAAAGGCTCAACCAATAACAATATCATAAATACCAAAACCCATTAATCACTATAGCAATTTAGGGCAGGCAAAAAAAGACTATATTCATGACCTCAGCTGTTCAAAATTAATACAAAAATCAGGAAAAGGAAAAAAATGGAGTAGCTAGAGAACTACTCACATTATGAGTAATAACGAGTTACTCAGGTTAACTAGCAATGTAATAAGAATGTCTCTTGTATAATCCCCTGACAAAGTGCGGTACTACTTTGGAAAAAAACAAATGAGATGAACTACAGCTCAGTATGTGGGTCAAACCATTTAAAACATAGAGTCCGTTTTGGAAATTGAGTCGTCCGTCCGTCTATTTACATAATGCGAAACTGTACTAACAACCACAACTCTTAAAATTTTAAATAAAGAAACAAGAAAACAATTGAAATTTTCAGTGTCAAAGGAGCTGTTCGCTGTAAATGCATAAATCGAAATTATTCAACTAAAATAAGAAAACTTAAAAACTCCAAACCCTAGCTGCTCCAAATCAACTCGAACAAAGTTAGGAAAGCATGAGATTAGCTTAAACATTTTCCCTCACATTCCGTGTTGATTACCGCCGAAAGTAAACCGACATCATTCCAATAAACAAAGTAAACAACTCCAAACCCTAGCCACTCCAAATTGACGAATAAAGCAAGAAAAAACCCATTAAATTAGATTGATAAATATCACTCACATTCAGTGTAATGAACATAGTATTCGTAATCATTAACACCACCGCAGGGCAATTTCCGGCGTTCAATGACCTTAACGGGATGGTACTTGCCGTCTCTCCAGCGGCACATTACACGAGTGCCCACCTCCAGCGGTAGGACACCACTACATTTCCTCTTCCTCAAGGATTCGTTCTCTGCCGAAGCTCCGGTGGAGTCCACCGCCGGCGGATGGACGGAATCCTCGCCGGCGGATAGCCCATTGGCGGTGACGTTGGGTGTTGGAATTGGGTCCGGACCACTCTCTACCCTCGTTGACGTGTCTATCGATCCCATTCCTTTTTTTCCCTGAAACCATTTTTCCAAAATGATGCTCTTTATGTGTGTTCCGTATATTGTGCACGTGAGGAGCACGTGAGGGGAGAGGATGCTGGGTGCTATGTTTCATGGTTCAATTGGGTCCATTTTCTTCTTGAAGCAAACTAAGCGTCATTTGTTTTCATTAATATTAAAATGTCTGAATCTGAATGTACATCTAAAT
>JACEIK010011621.1:8735-19314 GCA_018107945.1 Datura stramonium | reverse complement strand
GTACTCATTCAATGTTCATATCTAGAGACAACATTTTAATCATTCAGATGTGCATTCAGATTCAGACGTCTTAATCTTAATGAAAACAAATAAGGCTACGACTTTGTTTAAGATCTATTCAGACCAGTTAAGTGCTTAAATCTTATAAAAATAAAATGCACTTAATAGCCTAATGTCTGAATTATTCAAATCCAGACTTCATTAAGTGCAAACAAATGAGGCCTCAATCTCATGAACATTGCTGGAAAGACTAACTTATTCATCATTGTTGTCTATGCCAAATATACTACTGTGGGAAGAAGAGATCTATGCAATAGTATTGAGGATACTTCTGGCAACATCAGTGGTCCTTAATGTATTGGAGTGGCTTTTATGTCATCATGGATGTTGAGGAAAAGTTAGGAGGAAAGTGTCACAGAGCCTACAAGAGCATGGATTTCATCAGTATTATGAACGCTTGTGGATTCACTAATCTTAGTTTTGTTGGCCCCAAGTATACTTGGTGCAATAACATAAGACCAAACAAAGAATTTGAAAAAGGCTTGACAGGATTTTGATCAATGATCGGTGTATTCATACCTATCGGAATAATCTTTCAAATATTTAGTGAGAATTGGTTCCGACTATATACCTTTATTGATGTAAAGTCACAATGATAAACACACAGGTATAAAATATTTTAGATTTTTTAATTTTTGACTGAACAACATGATTTTTGCTGGTTGTAGAGAACTTATGAAAGATACCAATAGAAGAAAATATTAAGTAAATTTACAATGCAAGTTGAAGGCTCTTGGCAAAAGTATTAGTCAGTAGTCTAAATCTAGCATTGGAGACATCAATAAGCATGTCACCAATTGAAAAACCAAAATTCAAACTCTTGAGGAATTGAATATATTAAACAATATTGAGGTAGATAGAGCTGAGCTCAATAAAAGTCATCTTGAGTATGTTATATGATTAGGAATGTAGGAATCATTGCTCTAGCAAAAAAACTCAAACAATATGATTCCAAGAAGGTGATTTCAACTGTAAGTATTTTCATAGTGTTTTGAGAAACAAAAGAAGAACAAAATAAATTCAAAGGATTAAAATCACAAAAGATGATGAACACAAGGAGATGAAAAGATTTCCAAAACTTCTACCAAACATTTTGAGAAGTTTTCAGCCTCAAACAACCCAACATTGATTATAGCATTCTAGATTACATTCTAGAATGTATTTCCCCTGAAAACAACATGCTCATATGCATTCCTGAAGATGGGAAGATCAAAGAAGCAATTTTCAGCATAAGTTCTGATAGCTCAGCTGGACCAAATGACTTTAATGGGAATTTTTCTAGTCCTGTTGGGAGATTATTAAGCATGATATAGTAAATTTTGTTGTTGAATTTTTCAAGGGAAAAAATCTCACAGATTTTTTTATACATACTTGTTTGACTTTAATTCCTAAAGTAAAGTCACTTACTATACCTTTTGAATTAAGGACAATTAGTCTCAGTAATTTCACCAATAAAATAATCTCTAAGATTCTTTATAGGATATTATATTCATTATTTCCTATCTTATTTCTAACAATCAAAGTGAGTTTATTGCAGGTAGCCTCATTAAAGAGAATGTAATACTAGCTCAAGAAATAGTATAGGGAATCAAATAACATAAGAAAGGAGAAAACATTGTTATTAAATTGGACATGGCCAATACTTATGACAAAATGTCTTGGCCATTCATATTTATTATACTTGGGAAGTTTGACTTCTCTCAAAACTTGATCAAATTGATTAATAAATTTGTGTAAAATGTTTGGAATTTCATTACTATCAATCTAGAATAGGAGTCTCTACATTTTCACAAGGATTGAAACAGGGAGACCCTCTCTCCCTTGCTATGTTCATGCTTACTGTAGAACTATTATCTAGGTATTAACTAGAATATACAATAATCCTCATTTTACTCCTTTTTTCTATGAATTGCAGGGGACCATAGGTGAACCATTTGGCATATGTTGATAATGTAGTCATTTTTACAGGTGGAAATTGCAGATCAGTAAAGCTTATAATGAGGCAGATTCAAAAATATGAAGCTTCTTCAGGGCAAAAGGTCAATAGCAATAAAAGTTATTTCCTGTCTGATCCAAAGGCTAGTGCATATAAAATCAACAAAATCAGAAATTGTACTAGATTTCTAGAGAATAGTTTTCTTTCACATACTAGATGTGTTATTATGTGGGAAGGAAAAGGATAAGCTATTTTGACAATATGGCTACTAATGTAGTTAAGAGACTTGGTGTATGATAGNAGTGAGTAGACCTTACCCTATGGAAGGAAAAGGATAAGCTATTTTGACAATATGGCTACTAATGTAGTTAAGAGACTTGGTGTATGATAGGGCATATTACTTTCTTTTGGTGGTAGAATTATTTTAATCAAAAGTTGTCACGACCCGAGAGGAGACCCGGATCGTAGACATGGGACAAGGGACCCCGAGAGACCCCAAGTCAACCCATGGCATAAGCATTCACTAACTCATTCAATAAGCATGAAGTAAACATAATATAAACTCAGCGGAAGTCTAACTTAACATAATAACAGAATGAACATCTGAAGCTGAATGCATGTCTAAGTCTGATAAGCCTCTAATCTGGACGAGCTGATGGGACAACATCCCCAACTAGCTTAGAAATACTGAAACTGAAAATATGCTCAAGGTAACTGAAAGTCTAGTCCTCGGAAGATGAGGACTCACCAAATAAGTAGGTGCTAACTCTGATAAGCGACTATGAACGAGGCTGAACCTGAGAACCCGATCCTGCATCATGAAACGATGCAGCATAAAAAGTATGCGGTCAGTACGTGGAATGTACCGAGTATGCAAGGTAAGTAAAACCGCTAGAGCAATAATAGTCTTTTAAAACAAGTCATACATATGCGATAGCCTTTAAGGATAAGAAAAACATCACAAGCATTCATTATGAAGTCATTCTTATTTTATACATGGTCATGCATGACTTCAGAATATCATGACTAAATCGAATGACTCAAGCTAAATCATAACATTTATATAAAAAACTGAACAATGAGTCAAATCTTGCTTTTTAAACATGCATGTATAAGATAATCATCATGAGTAATGGATATGCAAACCCAAATGATATAGACAGCGGGAGACTCGTCACTTAACCGACATACCACGATAGAGTTTATGTGGTCCCGACTATTACACTCAAGTGGGCAGAGCTGTAGATAACCTTGCCAAGGCTACGGACGATACCATGATATCGATATCAAGCTCAAAGGGCTAATCGGGTCAGGGATAACTCACAAGGGAGGTCCCAATAATATAATAGAATCAACCTACGTTGGCACGTAGTTCTGGGGCATAGGGTAGCCAACCCTTAGCCCGCTCGGTGCTAGACTCTTCTCCCAAAACATGCAATGCTCTACATCATATAAATATGAAGCTTAACATGAAATCATGCATAAGATCAACATCGTGTGAAACGAAGCTTAACATTGTCTATTGACAAAGCTCATTATGGCATCACGTATACACTAGACATCATATAAATATGAAGCTCAACAATGTCCTTTCAACAAAGCTTAGAACGAAATCATGCATATACTCAACATCATGTGAAATGAAGCTTAACATTGTCCTTAACAAAGCTCAATAATAACATGCATAGCAATTAAGGATTTACGCATAGAGAAGGCGTTACTTTGAAACATACCACAAGGTCAAAGAATAGTGGGAGCCTTTACTCCAAAAATTATGTGGTAAGCATACTTTAGGGTATCACTTCATCATTATTAACATAAGGGTCTTGCCCAAAACCTTATTGTTCTTGAACCCATTCAAATCATTTGAAAACATCATAATTTGGGTGATTTCACTCCAAAACAAAGTAACAAAGTCAATTCAAGAAAATCACCACTCATGCTCATCATTGGGCACTACCCAAAGCTCCATCATACTTGGGTCTACTTAATTTTCTTTGAAAACATTATCAAAATCATGGGTAAGGTTGGAAACATGCTTTTCATCATCTACTCCATCATCATCACATTCTATTAGGAACTACCCACACATGGACGTTTTAGATTCAATTTAAAAAAAAACAATTTTGGTAAAAGATATTAAGGATAGAATCCGTCCAAGCTCAGTAAATCACCAATATCAACTCAATTTAATCATACCCATGAGTAGAAATGTAAGAGTCATGCAATTAAATGAAGACCCATACTTGATCATCACAACCAAATCACAAATTGATAGGGAATGGGCATGGGTGTGGAAGAAAGCACCCACTCATAGCCTTACATGCCTAGGAATGAAGAATCTTAACTCCTCCTAATTATCCAGCTGAGATTTCCCTTGAAAACCTTGAAATTCTCCTCAATTTCTTATCTTCAAACTTTTAACCTTGCATGTATGAAGAAATGACCTAAGACGGGTTTTTCTATGCTTAAAACCCTCTATCACGAGCTTAAAACAACGCAGTATAGACACTCAGAACTTAGGAATTACGGAAAATCTCTTACTGAAATCGCTGAAAATAACTGTCAGGGGGTCCTAACGGACGACCTGACAACTCGTTGGTTCACCCGTCAAGTGCACTGCCTCTTCATTCATGAAGAATCATTTGGATTGGTAACGACCCTCCTAATGGGTCGTTAGGACTGACGACGACTCGTTAGGTACCATCCGTTAAGTACATTGGATAAGCTTTACCATCTTTCTCTAGGACCTCCCCACGACCGACATAACGACTCGTGGTGACTGACCACGAGTTGTTACATCACCCGTGAGGACCTCGAGTCCTTCATCATCTCAGGCCTTCCCCACGAGTCACTTGACGACTCGTTAGGCCTCCTCACGAGTCGTTAAGTGACCCGTTCTGCAACTGCTGCAACATTTTCCAGTTTTTCTCCTGATTCACTTTTGGGTCCGATTCTTGAGTTCTCGGGGTAT
This sequence comes from Datura stramonium, assembly GCA_018107945.1. NCBI lineage: Eukaryota > Viridiplantae > Streptophyta > Magnoliopsida > Solanales > Solanaceae > Datura > Datura stramonium. The sequence continues at coordinate 14,344 of JACEIK010011621.1, read as the reverse complement.
AACAATATCTCCCCCTTGGGAACATTCGTCCTTGAATGTTAGAAACAAGCAGGAAACAAAAACAAGCAATTATCATGCTCCCATACTAATTATTTTAACTGAAATTTATGACTACCTTCGAAAAGAACCACATAGCTAAACTAAATTCAGGCATCACATACATTTATCATAACATAATTCAAACTTGCGCACATGAACTGAACATGGAAACTGATTAGAGAATTAGGGAAAAAACTGATACCTCAAGTCGGAACTGAGCCGGTAGAGAACAAATGTGGGTATCTAGCCATCATGTCCACTTCGGCCTCCCACATAGCTCCTTCAACATGCTGATCCTCTATAAAACCTTAACTAAAGCTACCTCTTTGTTCCTCAGGCTTCGAACTTGTCGTTCTAAAATTTCAACTGAAATTTCCTTATAACTGAGACTGTCTTTCACACCAACGCTGTCTATCGGAACCACCAAGGCTGGATCACCCAAGAACTTCTTCAAAAGTGATACATGGAACACGGGATGAACTGAAGCCAATTATGAAGGCAAGTCCAACTCATATGCCACCTTACCAACTCTTCTCACAACCCAGTAGGGACCAACATAACAAGGACTGAGTTTACCTTTCTTTTTGAACCGCACGACTCCCTTCATGGGAGATACCTTTAGAAACACCTAGTCGTCTACATCAAACTCCAATTCTCTTCTTCTCACATCAGCATACGATTTCTGACGACTCTGAGCGGTTTTCAACTGGTCCCTTATCAACTGAACCTTCATCATCGCCTCATAAACCGAATCTGGTCCTACCACAGCTGCCTCATCAACCTCGAACCATCCGATGGGAGATCTGCACCTTCGCTCGTAGAGAGCCTCAAACGGTGCCATCTGAATACTAGAGTGGTAACTGTTATTATAAGCGAACTTAATCAAGGGCAAATGATCATCCCAACTACCTTTGAAATCCATAACACATGCTTGCAACATATCCTCAAGAGTCTGAATGGTTCGTTCCACTTGGCTGTCCGACTGAGGATGAAAAGTTGTGCTTAGCTTAACCTGAGTCCCGAGCCCTTTTAGAAACGAATGCCAGAATTGAGAAGTAAACTGAGTACCTCGATCTGAAATAATAGACAAGGGAACTCTATGAAGTCGAACCAACTCCCGAATATACAACTTAGCATAATCGTCTTCTGAATCCGTAGTCTTGACCGATAGGAAGTATGCAGCCTTGGTCAACCTGTCCACCACTACCCAAATGGAGTCGTATTACCGGCGCGTACGAGGTAGACCTGTAATGAAGTCCATATTGATTTCTTCCCACTTCCAAGTGGGGATGGAAATATCCTAAAGTACACCTCCAGGTCTTTGATGCTCGGCTTTTACTTGCTGATAGTTTGGACATTTTGATATGAACTCCGCAATATCCCTTTTCATACCATCCCACCAATAGATTTCTCGCAAATCCCAATACAGTTTCGTGGACCCTGGATGAATAGAATATCTGGTACCATGTGCCTCATGTAATATCCGAACTCTCAAATTATCAATGCCTGGAACACATAGTCGGCCCTGGTATCGTAGCACACCATCTCCCCCTTGGGAGAAAACCTCTACTTTCTGATTCCGCGCAACCTCCTTTAGCTTTTGCAACATTGGATCCTCATCTTTCCTGGATTTAACATCAACTACCAAAGACGATTCCGACCCGTTATGCACAACAACACCACCATCGATCAAATCGATCAATCTAACTCCCAGCCTTGCAAGCCGGTGAACATCTTTCACCAACTCCTTCTTCGCCTCATCCACATGGGACACACTCTCCATTGAGAGTCTACTAAGTGCATCCGCAACCACATTAGCCTTGCCCGGGTAGTAAAGGACACTCATGTCATAATCCTTAAGTAATTCCAACCACCTCCTTTGCCGAAGATTTATATCTTTCTGGGTGAACACATTTTGCAAGCTCTTATGGTCCGTAAATACATCCACGTGGACCCCATACAAGTAATGCCGCCATATCTTCAATGCGAACACCACCGCGGCCAATTCAAGATCGCGGGTCGAGTAATTTTTTTCATGCACTTTCAGCTGTCGAGAGGCATAAGCTATCACCCTCCCATGCTGCATCAACACACACCCAAGTCCAACTCTAGAAGCATCACAATACACCACGAAACCATTGTTACCCTCGGGTAGGGTCAATACTGGTGTGCTGAGGTAGGTCGAGCCTTCAACTCTTGAAAGCTTTTCTCACAAGCCTCCGACTACTGAAACTTCACCTTCTTCTAAGTCAACTTAGTCAAAGGCGCTGCAATGGATGAGAAACCCTCCAAAAACCTTCGATAGTAGCCAGCTAGGCCCAAGAAACTCCGGATATCCGAAGGATTCACCGATCTGGGCCAATTCTTCACCGCCTCAATTTTTTGCGAGTCTACTTTTATGCCTTCGCTAGACACCACATGGCCCAAGAATGCCATGGAGTCCAACCAAAACTCACACTTGCTAAACTTTGCATACAATTGGCGGTCCTTGAGGGTCTGGAGCATTACTCTCAAGTGAGCGTCATGCTCCTCCTTGCTCCGGGAGTATACCAAGATGTCATCGATGAACACAATCCCAAACATATCCAAATATTGCTTGAACACCCTGTTCATCAGGTCCATAAAAGCCACAAGAGCATTCGTTAGTCCAGAAGACATAACAACAAACTCGTAATGACCATACCTTGTCCTTAATGTCGTCTTCGGGATATCACTCTCCCGTACCCTGAGCTGATGATACCCGGATCTGAGATCTATCTTCGAGAAACACTTAGCACCCTGAAGCTGATCGAACAGATCATCGATCCTGGGTATGGGATACCTGTTCTTGATAGTGACTTTGTTCAACTTTCGATAATGAATGCACATACGAAGGGAACCATCTTTCTTCCGAACAAATAATACTGGTGCACCCCATGGAGAATGGCTCGGTCTAATGAAACCCTTATCTAGAAAATCCTTTAACTGATCCTTCAACTCTTTTAGCTCGGTTGGAGCCATCCTGTAGGGAGAAATAGATATAGGCTGCGTATAGGGAAGGAGGTCAATACCGAAATCAATCTCTCGCTCAGGAGGAATACTTGGAAAATCATCAGGAAAGACCTCTAGATACTCACGTACTACTGGAACTGACTGGATAGTCGGGGTCTCGGACTTCACGTCCTTAACCCTAACTAGATGGTATAAACAACCCTTAGAAATCATCTTTCTAGCCTTAATGTAGGAAATAAATCGAACTACAGGCACAATTGAACTACCCTTTCATTCTAAGACTGGCTCACCCGGAATCTGTACTCTACTGACCGGGTACTGCAATTAATGGAATCATAACAAGCATACAACCAATCCATGCCGAGAATAACATCGAAATCGGTCATGGCTAACTCTATCAGATTTGCTGAGGTGACCTTATTGAGAACCAAGTCCGGGCAATCTCTATACACCTGTCTAGCTATAATTGAGTCACCTACTAGAGTAGAAACTGAGAAGGATTCTGACAAGACATCGAGACTGACTCTGAAGCTATTGGCTACATAAGGTGTCACAAAGGACAAGATGGCCCCTGGATCTAACAGAGCATAAACATCAACATGGAAGATTCGTAACATACTAGTAACCACGTCCGGGGAGACCTCCTGCTCCTGATGGGATGCTAGGGAATAGAATCTATTTTGGCGCTGACCGCCAGCTGTACTGGTAGATTCCCCCTGATGTGCTAAGCGAGGGGGTGGGGCTGCTGAGCTAGAAGCTAGGCCAAGGCCCCCAACCTGATCTTGTCTCGCTACTGGACAATCTCTAAGTATGTGTCCGGGTTGCCCGTACCCAAAACACGCACCCGAACCTGCCAAACACTGGCCTGTATGCCCTCGACCACATCTGAGATAAGTTGGAACACCTGAATCTGCGGGCCTGGTGCTCTGACCCCTCGAGCCTGATGCTCGTCCTATCTAATCATGCCTAGGCTGAGATGGCACACTCAAGGCTGATGAAGTTAGGGCGGATGATCTCTGGTGGGTCTATTGACGGTGCCCACCGCCGGACCTCTGCTGGGAGAATCTGTGGCCCTCAATCCTGGCCCTCTTGGCCTCTCTCTCTCTCGTATGTGCCGCCTCCATTTGCTGGGTGTACAACACCATCCGAGGGAAGTCCATATCCTGATGGAGCATAGCAGTCCTATATTCCTTATCCAAGTAACCTACTATCCCATGCACAAACCTGCTCACTCGCGTCCTCTGGTTAGCCACTAACTCAGGAGCATACTTCGATAGGCGAGTGAACTCAAGGGAATATTAGTACCGTCATCCTCCCTTGCTTCAGATTTATGAACTCTGCTGCCTTTAGCTCCCTCATCTCTCGAGTGAAGAACCGATCCAGGAATGCAATATGGAACTCTTCCCAAGTGACCGGACCTGCTGCAGCAACTCTGCTGTCCTTCCATTGACGGAACCAGATATGCATAACACCCTTCAACTGGTAGGAGGCCAACTCTGCGCACTCAACACTGCTCAGCCCTATAACCTGGGTGATCTTGACGATCTCATCAATGAAATCATGTGGGTCCTCACCTACCTTGGACCCCAAGTATTCAGGCGGGTTCATCCTCAAAAATCCCTGACTCGAGCCGCCGCTGCATTACCATTCTGCGGAACATGCGCAACAACCTGCTGATTGACCTGAGCGGTCAAGGACTACGCAAGCATCTGGATAGCGGCCTGAAACTCAGTGTGGGCAGTCGGCTCTAGTGCCCGAGGCTTCTGAACTGGTGGGACCTGCCCATGTGATCCTTGTGGCCTTCACCGTCTCCATTTCTCCTTCCATTCATCCTTCGAGGAGTCATGATTCTGCAATCGCGATAGCACGAATTAGAGGGATAGAAAGACTCTTCATCGCATGACATAGATTATGAAAGATGGAAACATTTCCTAAAATGTTTTGTAGCCTCTTCGTCATAAGTGTGGCGTGCTTCACGCCCATGAAAAAACTCTACTTAACGTGACTTTGTAACTCCCTAGGACACTTCAAACCTATTGCTCTGATACCAAGTTTGTCATGACCCGAGAGGAGACCTGGATCGTAGACACGGGACAAGGAACCCCGAGAGACCCCAAGTCAACCCATGGCATAAGCATTCACTAACTCATTCAATAAGCATGAAGGAAACATAATATAAACTCAACGGAAGTCTAACTTAATATAACAACAGAATAAACATCTGAAGCTAAATGCATGTCTAAGTCTGATAAGCCTCTAATCTGGATGAGCTGATGGGACAACACCCCCATCTGGCTCAGAAATACGGAAACTGAAAATACGCTCAAGGTAACTGAAAGTCTAGTCCTCAGAAGATGAGGACTCACCAAATAAGCAGGTGCTAACTCTGATAAGAGGCTACGAACGAGGCTGAACCTGAGAACCCGATCCTGCATCATGAAACGATGCAGCATAGAAAGTATGCGGTCAGTACGTGGATTGTACCGAGTATGCAAGGTAAGTAAAACCGCTAGAGCAATAATAGTCTTTTAAAACAAGTCATACATATATGATAGCCTTTAAGGATAAGAAAAAGATCA
>JACEIK010011620.1:0-35418 GCA_018107945.1 Datura stramonium | reverse complement strand
CAATGAATTAAATAGCCAGAAATTTAATTTGATTGATTTGTATTTGTAATCTTAACATGGAGAGTTAAATAAGATTTAACGAATGATTTTAAAATTATACCGAGGAGTGAAATTACAAATTTTTAGTGGAATAATCTGTAATTTATTATGGTAGGTTAATTCATTCATTTTGCGAATTAATACCATAATAAGAAAATTCACTAATTAAATTTGTGGTCCCTGCTATGCGTGATTAATTAATGAATTTGGAAAAGAAGAAACCATACCTCACTAATTAAATTTGTGGTCCCTGCTATGCCTAATTAATTAATGAATTTGGAAAAGAAGAAATCGAGTTTTCTAGAAGTAAAATCCTATAAGATTTTGGTTAAAAATAAATTAGTCTTAGAAGGAGTATAATCTTTTAATTAATTTGGAGATTAATGCACAAATGGGTCTAACATTTTAGGTATTTGAGATGTCTTTTGAACTTTTGAACTTTTTATGGATTTACCAAACCTCTTCCATGTATTTATGGAGATTTCTCTGTTAAAAACACAAGAGGAGAGGCGAGGACGGAAAGGATACGAAATTTTGCATGAGTTTGTTTTTTGTGATGGTTGATGCAAAACTTAACATAAGTATATGTTTGTAAAGATATACCCAAGTATATGTAGTTAGTCTGAATAACGGCATTCAGCCTACTAATTCTTGGAGTCGGAGGTTCATTTTAATTTGTTTGATTAGTGCCTTTTGTCGTCTACATTTCCTTCTAGAAATTCATGAAGAGCTAGGGTATGATTACCTCGTTACATATTGATAGAATGTTTGATGGATATTTTATATATAGAAATAAAAAAAGAATTTTTAATCATTAACACACTTATGATGTTCTTTGTTGTTTTCTCTTGTCGTAAAGCCATGGAATCCAAGGAAGAGCATCATGAAAAAAAGATCATCGGAAAGACCTCAAAATGGAAGTAGTGATCAATTCAAAGAAAGTTCTCTTGTCTACCCCGCCTGTATGAATTCTTTTTAGGAGAGTTTTGGAAGGAGAGCAAATTTAAACACTCCTACTAGTATTGTTGAATTCTATCTGTTAAACTTTCTAGTTTCGAGAAAAATCAAATCATTTTTAACTATTAAATTAGAACTAGCTGCTCGAGCAGCTCAGCGGTTAATGTATGTTGACTTTTCCGTATGTTCTAATGGGAAATGTATTTCTATACTAAGGACGAATAACTTGGTGCTAGGGGTTCGAATTTATTCTTTGAAAGAGTTGAACAGTGAAGTCCACCATTTAGCCTAGAAACTTTGTGATGAATTAATGAATGGAATGATGAATAATAACTTTTGTAAAAGTGGCGGCTATAGAAAAAAAGTTGTGAAGCACACTTTGTTATTTAATTGGAATACGGTTAAGCTATCCAAGTTTCTTTTAGTTTTATATTTAATGATTAATATTTCTCTTTCTTGGCATTTTTAGTAAGAGTGTAACTTAAAAAAATTCGTAATTGCTATTACTATATTCCATTGTACTAATAAACAGATTCTTCCTCTTTATTTTCCAATCCTTTGTTCTCAATTAATTGCATTTTTAGTTGTCTTGATCTCTTGTTCGTATATTTAAAGGAAACTTCCACTTATATTTCTTGGCACATTTTAATATTCAGTTGTTACTAAGCGATATGGTGAAATCACTTCTTAACGTAATTTTAGAAATTTTTAAATGTTTATTTTAATCTCCATTTGAGACTCACTTCATCAAACATAATATTATTTTCATAACTCATGAGATCCCAACTTGTCCACGACTTGGTACTTGATCTAACCTCAACTTAGGAGTTAAATCCAGGCAATGACTTGAGTAATCGATCCACCCATTTTTCTGAACCCGACCCCAAGACTTCGACTCCCAATCTTGACCTCGGCAGAGCCCAGCCCAGATGTCCAAATCGAGGTCTGGCTCGGTCTTGGGTCTCTTATCTCTATTTGAGACCAAGGTTGGGGTTAGGTTTTGAGTCGACATTGGGTCTTAGGTCTTGGGTTAGGCTAGGGTAAAGTCGAGGATCATGTATCTTGAATCGGGGTCATGTCTCAGTCGGTGATGGGGTCGGGGTCGGGAGTTGAGACGGGGTTGGGTTTTATGCCACAGCTGTTTTGATTATACCTAAATGCTTTGAAACTATATTTTTCTTCTTACTAACCAAATACGAGATAATAGAAAATTACTTATTTTCTAGTTGCCCAAGAATAACGTATGTGGATTTTATTTTAACAACAAAATAATTAAAAATATTTTTTTCCACTTTGCGATAGTAAAGGATATATGTTGCACCATTGGTGCCAATTATTGGGGGATAAATACACTAACTTTTAACGAGGAATATACCAGCTCTAAGTCGCAAAGTTAAGTAAGAGTTATATATTCAAAAGAAGGAAAAGAAAGGAATATATTCCTCAACTTTACAATTTAAATGCGAATATACCCATATTTTAAAAAAAATAGTGCATATCTACCCCTTTGTCTAATAAATGGCGCATATTTACCCTTTCCATTAACATACTATATTTACTAAATTAAAAAATATTTCCTAAAATATTTAAATGAAAAGATACCACATGACTTTAGAAAAATTATCTCACTCTTTTTTTAAAGAAAAATAACATAGTTTCCCATAAAAAAATAAAGTATTTACATGAGAATGCTCTTTACTTTGATATTCTCCAAAATAATTATACAAAATGCGATTTACTGTTTCTTTCTTGGGTTGATGACATGTTTGACTTTTTCCTTTCAGCTTTTTGTTTATCTTTATATAGAAAAAATAAATATAGTAACTAACTATCTTTGGATTAATAAAATAGAAAAAATTAAATAATTTGGCTACAACGAGAAGTAATTTCCAAAGAAATATTAAAATCACTAGTTTTTTTGTTAAAACAAAAATTAATAAAAAAATATTTTATAAATTTTTGTTCATCTGGTTCTTTTCAAATCATTTATTCTTTATTTTTTTCTTATAATTTTATTTCATGCTCAATTTTGTCTTTCTTTTTTTTTTTTTGTTTTTTTGTTTTTTCTCCATGTTCATTTTTTTAAATTTTTTAAAATTCCTTTTCATATTTTCTCAAATCATTTCTTTTTCCTTTTCTATTTTCTCAAATCATATTATTTTATCCTTAGCCTTGGGTGGTATGATTGGCACTGGTGCCCTAGTAGGACTGAATTTTGTAACTAGTGAGCCCTAAGCACATGCGGTGCTGGTAGCTCTATCTGGATTAAAACGATGGGCTATACTTGGTATAAATACGACCTCACATTGGCATTGGGCCTATAGCCACACATATATATAACTTGACTAACGGAGATCCTGTTTCTTATAGGGAAGCATGCGGGTAGACAAGGCCACCATGCTATCTAGTTATACGCTCAGCATAAAGAATCTTGTATATCTACGTGGCCAAGCAGGAGTCACCACTACTATCGGATTATGGCCACACACGGCCAACACAATCAATAATGCTAAACAACTAATAAAAATGCAGTATACATGACGACACAGCTAACCACGGGGGAGATGTATATATACAATGCAAGCCTCTATGATCTTGCGATAAGTGGAATGGGGCAGAGCCTACCCATCTTGTACAACAAGAAAATAGAACTACACCTATAGATATCAAGCTCGGATGACGAGGGTACATTGACTCTATGGTGGCTAGAATCGAGGATCCTTGCTCCTCGTCTACATGAGTACTGCCGAGCAGAGTAATGCGGCGCGCGCCATGGGCGTCGGGCTGCAGTACCCGAATATCAAAAAATTTGAACACATCTAAATATAAACAACATAACTAGCAACTGCAGATAGCCGGGGAAATATACGAGATACGCAAGGCGTATAAAGTTTGAATTAGGCATTACATCTTGTGAATGAGCGGGAGCGTACTGTCGCCTTGACGTCTATTTACATCTATTATCTAATATACAACATATAAATGCATATATATAGCAAGCAGAACCAATACCAACCCGTTAATAGGATGGTGCCAACCAATCAAACAATCTAATACCCCTACAGGTCAAAACCAACAAAAATAAGTCACTCCTTTCATCTGCTAACTACGAGGCACCTCTGCTGGCCCACAGGTCTCCGGCTCGGGCTATGGCCCTACGATATAAATAGCGGCCAATGCAGTCAGGACTCGCATGCTGTATCTTTAAGCGTAACATATGCGAAATCATTCACACAGGCATGCACAACGGGATAAGTTGTCTTGCCCTATCTTGATCCAGCTGATATGGAGAAAGCTTCATCCCGTCTTCGTCCCTCTTTACTTGGACGGCATGCCACTCCTTGGAGTGACGTACCCACACCAGCTCGAGTGGGCGACCACGATTACCAACCCGGGGCGCGAGGACGCTCAAAGGGTTCCCTCACGACACAATCAAGTCTCAACAATCAATAATCACATATATAGCAAAGCATGTTTAAGTGAAAATGCTATACGTATGCGGTTCTTGATGAACTCTTTCTATGTTATACTTATTCTCATCTTGCTTTATCTCTTTTGAATCACGGGATCTTTATGACTATTCTTGTATCGCTGTAAAGGCACTATCGACTATATGGCTATCTGTGTTAAGATATCATCATTGTATGGCTATACGTAGCCAAGATACTATACGTAAATGGAGGTTTACTTTACTAACTTTTATTACAGATATATGTCTGTATTATTCTAAAAACATGCTTGCTAAACGCGGGTGGGCTATCTGGTCACAAAATGATAACTCGCCATTTAGGCGGCCTTTACCAGCTTTGATTTAGATACGATATAACAACGCAAGACGGGTGTCTTGAACTTGCACAAATATGGTATATTCTAACAATATACCATTAACCATGCATTTAAATATGGTATATTCTAACAATTATAATGGTTAAAAGTCTAAATGGGAGATTGTTGGGATATATACTATTAACCAATGTTTAGATTAGTATTTATTATAGAACAATTGTTTATTCATTTTAATAAAAATTTAAATAGATCATATATTAGTCGATGTGTCCTTTGCTTATAAAGTAAATGATTTACAGTGTATAGAGTATACGAGGAAGATTAAATCATCGGTTCTTATAAGTATAAAGTTTATAAATGTTGCAATCTAAGATGAAAATTGGACAAATTCATGATGTTCTTAGCCACAAGATTAAATATAATTTATCTTGATTATGGGAATGATATAATTCCAACTTCTTGTACTAGTACATCTTGTATGTATGTGGACCAAGTAGAGATAAATATTTTATCGGCTTAATAAAATAAATTCTCTAGATCATTAAATGTACTTATACTCTTAATCTTGATATAATTATTATGATCAATATAATTTGTTTGTTGTTTTGATCTATCAAAGTGAAACTCGATTGTTAGAAGTGAGTTAAAATGTTCTCGATAGATTGAATGACAACAAATGAAATTTGTGAAATAATAATTAGTTGATGGAATCCATGTCTCGACCTTGAGATTGATGGTACCCCTTTATGGTTGCTTATAAGATTTCATGTAAAAACTCGGCGAATTTGAATTTCGTATCCATCACATGAAATAAGTTAAGCGTTTGAATAAAGGATTAAATTAGCAATGAATAAATAGCCGAGAAATTTAATTTGATTGATTTGTATTTGTAATCTTAACATGGAGAGTTAAATAAGATTTAATTAATGATTTTGAAATTATACGGAGGGTAATTACAAATTTTTAGTGGAATAATCGCAATTTATTACTTAGTGGGATTAATTCGTTCATTTGCGAATTAATACCATAATAAGAAAATTCACTAATTAAATTTGTGGTCCACGCTGTCGTGATTAATTAATGAATTTGGAAAAGAAGAAGCCATGCCTCACTAATTAAATTTGTGGTCCCTGCTATGCCTAATTAATTAATGAATTTGGAAAGAAGAAATCGGTTTTCTAGAAGAAGTAAAATCCTATAAGATTTTGGTTAAAAATAAATTGGTCTTCTAGAAGGAGTATAATACTAATTAATTTGGAGATTAATACTCGATAGGTCTATTTGTTTTTTAGGTATTTGAGATGTCTTTTTGAACTTTTGAACTTTTTTTATGGATTTATGACCTCTTCCATGTATTTATGGAATTTCTCTATTTAAAAACATAAGAGGAGGCGGACGGAAGGGGATACGGGAATTTTGCATGAGTTTGTTTTTTGTGATGGTTGATGCAAAACTTAACATAAGTATATGTTTGTAAAGATATACCCAAGTATATATGGATTCCCGGAGGAGTACGGAATAACGTACATTCAATACATAATTCTTGGAGTCAGGGGTTCTGTTTTTAATTTGTTTGATTAGTGCCTTTTGTCGTCTACATTTCCTTCTAGAATTCATGAAGAGCTAGGGTATGATTACCTGCGTTACATATTGATAGAATGTTTGATGGATATTTTTATATTTAAAATAAAAAAGAAATTTTTTAATCATTAACACACTTATGAAGTTCTTTGTTGTTTTCTCTTGTAGTAAAGCCATGGAGATCAAGGAAGAGCATCATGAAGAAGGTCATCGGAAGAAGACCTCGAAAAATGAAGCAAGCCCGATCAATTCAAAGAAAGTTCTCTCATCCTACCCACATCTGTATGAATTCTTTTAGGAGAGTTTTGAAGGGAGAGCAATTGAAACGCTACTCCCTACTAGTATTGTTGAATTCTATCACCCATTAAACTTTCTAGTTTTCGAAAAATCAAATCATTTTTTAACTATTAAATTAGAACTATGCTCCAATAGCTCAACTTAACGGTTAATGTGTATGTTGACTTTTCCGGCGTATTCTAATGGAAATGTTATTTCTATACTAAGGACGGAATAACTTGGTGCTAGGGAGGTTGATTTATTCTTTGAAAGGGTTGAACACAGTGAAGTCCACCATTTTAGCTAAGAAACTTTGTGATGAATTAATGAATGACGGGACGATGAATAATAACTTTTTGTAAAAGTGGCGGCTATAGAAAAAAGTTGTGAACACTTTGTTATTTAATTGGAATACAGTTAAGCTATCCAAGTTCTTTAGTTTTATTTAGTTAATATTTCTCTTTCTTGGCATTTTTTTAGTAAAATTGTAACTTAAAAAAATTCGTAATTGCTATTACTATATTCCATTGTACTAATAAACAAGGAATTCTTCCTCTTTATTTTTTTCAATCCTTTGTTCTCAATTAGTGCATTTTTTAGTTGTCTTGATCTCTTTGTTCATTATATTTAAGGAAACTTCCATATATTTCTTGGCACATTTTAATATTGATTGTTTAAACGATATGGTGAAATCACTTTCGCAATCGTAATTTTAAGAAATTTTTAAATGTTTATTTATCTCCGTTTGAGACTGTCTTCATCAAACGCAAATATTATTTTCACCAACTCGAGATCCCAACATCTGACTTGGTACTTGATCTAACCTCAACGAATTAAATCCAGGCAATGACTTGGTATCTAGATCACCCATTTCTTTGAACCGACCCCAAGACTCGACTCCCAATCTTGACCTCGGCAGGCCAACGATGTCCAAATCGGAGTCTGTTCAGTCATAGGTCTTATCTCTATTTGAGACCAAGGTTGGGGTTAGGTTTTGAGTCGACATTGGGTCTTAGGTCTTGGGTTAGGCTAGGGTAAAGTCTAGGATCATGTCTTGAGTCGGGGTCATGTCTCGGGGCTCGGTGATGAGGTCAGTCGGGGTTGAGACGGGGTTCGGGTTTTATACCATTTGTATTTTCAGTTAATACCTAAATGCTTTGAAACTATATTTTCTTCTTACTAACCAAATATGAGATAATAAGAAAATTACTTATTTTCTAGTTGCCCAGAATAGCTGTATGTGGATTTTATTTTAACAACAAAATAATTAAAAATATTTTTTTCCACTTTTCGATAGTAAAAAGGATATATATTTTGCACCATTGGTGTAATTATTGGGGATAAATGCATACGCTTTTAACGAGGAATATATCGGCTCTAAATTCGCAAAGTTAAGTAAGAGTTATATATTCAAAAGAAGGGAAAAAGAAGGAATATATTCCTCAACTTTACGATTTAGAGCGAATATACCCATATTTTAAAAAAAATAGTGCATATATACCCCTTTGTCTAATAAATGACGCATATTTACCCTTTCCATTAACATACCTATATTTACTAAATTAAAAAATATTTCCTAAAATATTTAAATTAAAAAGTACCACATGACTTTAGAAAAATTATCTCACTCTTTTTAAAGAAAAATAACATAGTTTCCCTTAAAATAAAATATTTACATGAGAATGCTCTTTACTTTATTCTCAAAATAATTATAAATCGTTGTTTTCTTTCTTGAGTTGATGACATATGCGACTTTTCCTTTTACACTTTGCTTATCTTTATATAGAAAAAATAAATATAGTAACTAACTATCTTTGGATTAATAAAAATGAGAAAAATTAAATAATTTGACTACAACAAGAAGTAATTTCAAGAAATATTAAAATCACTAGTTTTTGTTAAAACAAAAATTAATAAAAAATATTTTATAAATTTTTGTTCATCAGTTCTTTGCAATCATTATTCTTTATTTTTTTCACTATAATTTTATTTCATGCTCAATTTTGTCTTTCTTTTTTTTTTTTGTTTTTTTTGTTTTCTCCATGTTCATTTTTTTAAATTTTTTAAAATTCCTTTTCATATTTTCTCAAATCATTTTCTTATTCCTTTTCTATTTTCTCGAAATCATATTGTTTTGTCCGACCATGGCAGAGGAGTATGATTAGCACTGGTGCTAGTAGGACTGGTGCTAACTAGTGAGCCTAAGCACATCGGTGCACAGCGGCTCTATCACCAGTTTAAACGATGGGCTATATAACGGTACATGTAAATACGGCCTCGGTGCCAGGCTATGGCCACTGTATATAACTTGACTAACTTGATCCTACTCTTATAGGGAAACCTATGCGGGCCGACAAGGCCACCATGCTATCTAGTTATCTGTAACTCAACATAAAGAATCTTTGTATATCTACGTGACCGGCAAGGTCACCACTACTCTCCAGTTATGGCCCCACACGGCCAACCACGATCAATAATGCTAAACAACCAAACAAGCGCCACGGCCTCACGGTAGGCACAGCTAACCACGGGGAGATGTATATATACAATGCGCAAGCCTCTATGAGTCTTGATAAAATGGTGGGACGGGGCCCGACCTACCCATCTTGTGTCTGACAAAGAAAATGAACTACACTATGAATATCAAACTCAGGATGAGGAGTGATGACTCTATGGTGGCTACAAAGATGAGGGATCGCCTCCTCGTCTATTAATACCTGCAAGTAAGTAATACAGCGCCCCACGGGGCGTCGGTACCAGTCACCAGGTATGCAAAAACAGAAAATTGAACACATCGGAATATAAACAACATAACTAGCGACTCACAGATAAGCGAAATATCTTGAATCTGTAGGCGGTATAAGGCAGATCGGGCCCGTTTGCATGCATGAATGAGGGCGGGCGTGCTATGTGTGGCGATCTGTATCTGTATATTATACAACATATAAATACATATATAGCAAGCAGAACATTCTGACCCCGAGTGTGGATGGTGCCAGCGATCAAACAATCCTATACCCTCTGCAGGTCAAAACCAACCAAAATAAGTCACTCCACTCATCCTACTAACTGCGAGCACCTCTGTCGGCCCCACAGGTCTCCGGCTCGGGCTAAGGCCTCCCCGATATAAATAAGCGTATGCAGTGAGACTCACATGCTTGCTATCTTTAAACGTAAGCGTATACAAATCTGTTCCTGGGCGCATCGCACAACGGGGTAAAGCTGTCTTGCTATCTTGTCTTGACTGATATGGGAAAGCTTCATCCCATCATCGTCCTCTGTGGCGGACGACATACCACTCCTTGGGGTGGCGTATCCCCACCAGCTCGGTGGAAGACACGGGTTACCAACCCGGGGCGGCGGGGACGCTAGTGCCCTCACGACACAATCAAGTCTCAACAATCAATAATCACATATAACAAGCATGTTTAAATGAAAAATACTATCTGTACTCTAATTTCTTATTTTGATCTATTTAATATTTATCTTTGATTCTCATACGCTATGCGGTCTGGGATCTTTATTTGTATGGCTAATGTAGCCAAGATGCTATACGACTATATGGCTATCTGTATGGATATCATGTTTGTATGGCTATCACAGCCCAAGATATCTGTACATGCAGTTACTTTACTAACTTTTATTCTAAGATATATAATATTATTATTCTAAAACGTAGCATAGCGTAGGGCTGGGCTATGCAGATTCTAAAGAGCCTGATAACTCGCCCATTTAGTATTTGCTTTACTAGCTTCGATTTAAATCTGATATAACAACGCAAGGCAGTTATCTTTGAACTTGCACCAAATATGGTATATTCTAACAATATACCATTAACCATGCGTTTAAATATGGTATATTCTAACAATTATAATAGTTAAAAGTCTAAATGGGAGATTGTTGGGATATATACTATTAACTATGTTTAGATTAGTATTTATTATAGAACAATTGTTTATTCATTTTTAATAAAAATTTAAATAAGATCATATATTAGTCAGTCAATATTTTGCTTATAAAGTAAATGATTTAGTGTATAAATTTTAGAATTAAATCATCGGTTCTTATAAGTATAAAAGTTTATACATGTTCTGTCTAAGATGAAAATTGGACCAATTATTAGTGCAATTGTAGCACAAGATTAAAACCTATAGTTTATCTTGATTATGGGAATGATATAATTCCAACTTCTTGTGCTAGTACATCTTGTATGTATTAAACGGACCAAGTAGAGATAAATATTTTATCTGACTTAATAAAATAAATTCTCTAGATCATCAAATGTGCTTATACTCTTAATCTTGATATAATTATTATGATCCAATATAATTTGTTTGTTGTTTTGATCTATCAAAGAAGTGAAACTTCAGGAGTGTTATTGAGTTAAAATATTCTCGATAGATTGAATGACAACAAATGAAATTTGAGAAATAATAATTAGTTGATGGAATCCGTTTCGACCTTGAGATTGATGGTACCCCTTTATGGTTGCTTATAAGATTTCATGTGCAAAACTCAGCAGTGAATTTCGTATCCATCATGGCGTTTGAATAAAGTTAAATTAACCAATGAATTAAATAGCAAATTTAATTTGATTGGTTGTATTTGTAATCTTAACATGGAGTTAAATAAGATTTAATTAATGATTTTGAAATTATACGGGAGTGAAATTACAAATTTTTAGTGGAATAATACGTAATTTATTATGGTAGGTTTATTCATTCATTTGCGAATTAATACCATAATAGAAAACTACTAAATTAGATTTGTGGTCTATATGCGTGATTAGTGTGAATTTGGAAAGAAGAAACCATACCTCATAATTTAAATTTGTGGTCCACTGCTATGCCTAATTAGTGCAATGAATTTGGAAAGAAGAAATCGATTTTCTAGAAGAAGTAAAATCCTATAAGATTTTGGTTAAAAATAAATTGATCTTCTAGAAGGAACATAATACTAATTAATTTGGAGATTAATTATAAATTAATTTACTTAAAACACTACACATTGCGTTGTGAGTGTGATATGGATGTTAGTTCAAATAACATTACAAATCTCATTTATTTTCTAAACTATCTTTCTACATCTGTATTCACATGATGACCCAGGCTAATGATCTTGAAAACCTTGAAATTTATTGAAATGAAGAAGAAAAATAATTAAAAAAACATTTTCCTCGATCAAAAGAAATTTTCATTCAAAAAAATAGAATCAATAGTGATTTAAAATTAGATAATTATGTAATCTCCAAATTGAAAGAGAAGCGGAAAAAAGCAGATAACCCTGAAATTATAGAGCTTTTGTATAAGTCAAATAGAAATACCTTCTTATCAACATCTAAAAATAAAGGAAATAGAGACACCAACATTAAGAATGAGTTTGCGATCAACTTGTGATCTAATCCATCATTGCTATCACGGAAGACTCACCTTTGTTGGATGAAAATCTATTGGCGTAACATACTCAACATGTTCGACAAAATTTTGAAAAGAGGTTGTTTGGGTGAATTAAGACAAAATGGTGAAACATGTAGCATATTCATGTTATAAAAGACGGATATAAAAGAAAGAAATTCAAGAGATTGAACAATCATCCCATTTATTACAAACTTCTAAGAAATAGCCATAAAAAAAAAAAAAAGAAAAAATTATCAATGTTGGCTAAGAGGTGTAAAGATAATATAGAATGTTTGGCAATAATTTAGTTCCTCAAATATTGTCAAATGAGATGCTGTATGACGGCCGACTTAGGCAGATTAGAAACCCTAATAACCTAATCTATTTCTATAAATAGATAGCTTGTACTGTAATCTAAACACCACAAGAGAGCAATAAAATTTATCGGAGTTGCGGGTGTGGACTAGGTGATCGAGACCGAACCACGTAAATTTTTGTGTGTCGTTTGTGTTCCGTTTTTCTATTTTTTGCGATTAATTTATGTGTGTATTTGTTGTGTTGTTAGTGGCGCATGTGGAATACGGTGTCCACAATATTCATACCCTAATACCATTCCTTGGCGACAAATCCCAAATCAGTGTCATCATGAAAGACATAGATCCTTAAGGATGCTAAAGGTTCCAAAAGTTTTTTTCCATGGCACGGGTACTCTGATTTCATCTTTTAGTTGGTTATTTTCATTCCTTGTTTGTTTTCATCAACATTTATATCACGAATAATGCTTTGATAACCCATTAGTTGCAAATTGGGTTTCTCATTGCTTCCTTCATAGAAATATTTTGTATGAGAAGCACATAATTTTCATTTTTCAAGGTTCCATTTTCTTCGCGTTTTCATTTCATGTTTGTTTAGACAAAATAAGTCACTTTCCTTAATTAAACACAAAAATTCACACAGGAATAAAATGAATCAAGGAAAAGAAGGCATATAATGCATCGCGTTGACTTGGGTTATTCTATTTTGGAACCAACACTTCACTTTGATTTCTATTCATGGACAATTTCATCATTTCCAGTTCTATTCTTGCTTTTGGGTTAGGATGAGGGATTCTATTTGGCTTGTCACCAAAGAGACAAATAAAATGACCAAAAGTCCCGATTAATAGAGAATTAACAAGAACAAAGAAATTGGGTGATATCATCTTCAAGCTCTTGAACTTGGTTGACATTACGCTACTACATTTCCTCTTTGCGTTTGACGTTATTGCATGGTTAATTCTACTTGCATGGTGAAAGCGTTAAGAGAAGGTATGCAATAGGTGTAATGTCAACCAAGTTAAACGGACAATATCACTCTAATTTCTGTTTGCTGAACCTCTTATATTAATTACAACTTTTGGTCATTTGTGTCTCTTTGGTGGCTTGATTTCTTGAAAAGAAGAATCCTCATCACGGCCAACACGATTAAAACTTGAGATGATGGTATCCAGAATGGCAATCAAGTGAGTGTTGGTTCCAAATAGAAGGAGCAAGTCAGGTGATGCATCATATGCCTTCTTTCCTTGATTCATTTTATTCCTATGTGAAAATTTGTGTGTTTTAATTATGAAAGTGAATTATTTTGTTAAACAAATGAAATCGAGAATGCTAAGAAAATAGAACCTTGAAAAATGAAGTATGTGCTTCTCCTTACAAAATATTTCTATGAAGAACGCCATGAAACCTAATTTGCGATCGATGTGGTTGTCGGGTTATTATTTATGACATAAATGTTGATGGGCATCAAACAGATAAATAATGACAAAATGACAGAGATGTGCCATGGAAAATTTTTTTTTGGTGCCTTTAGCGTCCTTAAAAGGATCTGTCTTTAATGATGGCACACTCCCCATTTGAGACCTCTCGGAGAAATGGTAGAGTGTGAGTGTGTGGACACCATCTCCAACGGGGCTTGATTTTGAAAATAATCAGTCAAATCATGCACTTTTTGTAATTACCCCGCAACTTACCACAAGCTTAGTTAGTATGAAGATGTAACGTTAATGAAGTCAAAGTTAATGAATCTTACTTTTTATGCCATGAATGAACTATAAAGGCTGAAATTTGTGATGGTGAACCTCTTTGGGTGAAGCTTGGATAGAGTAAACGTTGAATCTTGAGGAATATGCTAAATCATTTTACTCGTTTAATGGCATGGAAACCTTCACATTTTAAACGAAGCGCAATGGTATACGGTATAGTGATTATCAATGATCTAGGACATTGGTAGGACGTTAATGGACAAGGTAGATTCTTCATCCTTAATTCCGAGTGTTTGCCTACCCCTCCTCAAAATTTATTTATGAACTTCTATTTGTTTACCACTTTGTTTGGTCATGCGTAATTGTAACTTCATTTTGATTTTATGTTTAGTTTTACTCTTACTTTTTTACTATGTATGACATATTCCTTCCTTTTTTTCTTTAGTGGTGATACAATTAATTCTTTTATACTTTAAGATCGATTAAAATTAAACTTTCAAGAGTCGATAAAACAAATGCCGTGTTATTGGTATTTTTGTTTCTTCCTATGTACTATGTTTTTTATAGAGCCAATGGGTTGACATATTTTCATGCATTTGTTGGGAGAAGCGTCTACTTTTGATGTGATTTCTAGTGGCATAGGTGGAAATAGGTGTGGAACTCTTCTATTGGTATTTCATTACAACTCATTATATTTTTGGAGTCACATATGTTATTTATTTTATTATTTTTGTACTAAGATCTTAAAATTATCGATTCTGATTCAAATTGAATTTCAAATTATTTCCTGTCCGGTCCACATGCATTAAATAATTTTTTTTTCTTATTACATTAACGACGTTCTAATGGTATTTGGATTATTATGGATATATACGGTAACACAATCCAAGAAGGTTCACATCAATGTAAAGTTGGACATTTTAGGAGGCTTCTAGATGTATTGTGAAAGAAATGCCTAATGGTTACTCCAAGGTAATTCGGCTTAATTTGTCTTCCCGTTTTGCGTCTCCTTGCAAGTCTTCCACCAAATTTCTAATGTTTAATGAGCTAGGTTGCTCATTTTGCGTTAATTTTCTTCTTGTTTATTTGTTTTTAAATAACTCTTTTTAAGTTAGGTCTATCTAGGCGTTGTAGTGTTTTCCATTCCCTTTTGATAGATGTGTTAGTTAATCCTATTTAGGCTTTTACAGCGTTCATTCTCTTGATATTTGCTTTTCTAGTTTTTGATTTTTCTTGGCAGTTTATAAGATGGAGTCAATAGAATACTTTAAAAAGTTGTATCGATAATATGAACCTTCTATTGCCATTTTATATATTAAGAGGATTCAACTTTTCATAATATTACACTATCATCTAATTTTGGAGTTACATTTTTGTGTTTTGATTACTTACTTTCAAGTATAAATATGTTGATCGAGTCATTTTTGTATCTTGAATTTATAAGTATCTGATATTTGTATGGCCATTTACATGTTTTATTTGGCCATTTCTTTTATATTATTGATGTATGATCATTTCGCATGTCAAAGGTAATAAAATATTTCCAAATCACTCTTTTTACGCAATTGCCTTTATAAGACAATATCTTCCAATATTATAGGTTTATTGACTTGCGTGCAGTGTTTCTTTTGTTTTAGTAGTGAGGAGTTAAAACAATAGGATTTTCGTGTATGCCATTGTTCGGAGGTGAGGTGCGGATAAGAGTGAGTCGAGGACATCTGCTATTAGATGTATTTTCGGATTAGAAAATTATTTAATGTCATCATATCATACTTTTTGCTATAGTAAGGAACACTCTATTTATTTGTTGTAAATTTTGATACAACACGAGCTGCTAAAATTGCCTTCAAACATAGACTAATCTGAATTTCTACTTTTAATATGTTCATATTTTAGGTCCTTTGTGAACACAGGTTTAACACATAACAAGCAGTCAAAATAGCTTTACCCACAAATTTAATTGGTGCACTTGATAATAAGCATGACATTAATCTACTCAACTAAAGTTTCTATTTTCCTTTCCGCTACACCATTAGATGCAGGAGAATAAGGTGGAATAGTTTCATGAATTATTCCCAATGATCTAACAAAGAATTAAACTCACTAGACTCATATTCACGGCCTCTATCACTTCCAATTCTTTTTATTTTACGCAAATTGATTTTCAACCTCATGGAGATAAATTTTAAAATTTTCAAAAGCATCACTTTTTTTTTCATCAAGTAAACATATGTATATTTAGAAAAATCATCGATAAAAGTGATAAAATATCTATTTCCTCCACGAGTTAAAATTCCTCCAAGTTCACAAATATTAGTGTGAACTAATTCTAACAAACCAGTTTTTCTTTCAACTTGAAAGTGAGGCCTTTTGATGATTTTAGCAGCTTTACTACAAGCTTCACACTTTTCAAAATTCTTTTTAACCATTGGAGTTAATCCTAAATTACTCATGACTCCTGCATAATGATCATTGATATGATACAAGCGAGCATGCCAAAATTTGTAGAAGAGAGCATGTACCGCAGTAGAAACTTTATTCATTTCAACATTCAACTTGAACATGCATCACAAGCATACCCCTTTCCCACAAAAATACCCTTTTTACTATTACATATTGATCAGACTTAATAATTTGTTTTGAGCACCTTTATTAAGAAGAAAACTAGACATTATATTTTTCTCATAGAAGGAGTAAAAGTACATCTTTTAATGTTAATATCCTTCCCAGGAGGTGAAGCTCAACTCGGTATCTCCCTTCAAGCACTTGTGCGATGTGAGAATCACCAAGCTTGATGGTTTTGGGCTCCTCAAAGGAGTATATATTTTGAACCGAGTCTTTGTCATAGCCGGACATGACCAGTTGCTTGCAGAATGACCCGCATCCATGGCATTTTCAACCATTATTTATGTACATTATCACACATACAAAGGCTCTTGATAGCGTTTGCGAGGTGTAGGACAAAGTTTTCAAAATTTGCAAAATTGAGCAATATGCCCACTCACGGCCCACGAGACAAAGCATGGTCCTCTCCTTGACCTTGTTGATTTTTGTTTGGTTATTACCACCATTATTTTTTCTTGGGAGGGTCTACCATTGTTTTCTTGAAGTTTTTCTTCTTAGGTTTCATAGAAGTATTTTTATGAGTATCGGAAGCAACATTATTTGAGTAAATTAAATTTATCTTCGTTTGAGGTTGCTCTCTTCGATTGTAAAAGTGCATCTTGGCCCGTTGCCTCCTCTTCATTACGGATTCGCATTATCAATGTCTCCAGTGAGGTTTCCTTTTGTTTGTGGTGCATAGTTGTTTGAAACTCCTTCAAGAAGGTGGAAGTTTTATCTATTATGCCACAAACAATAAAGGTTATCTCAATTTTTATGTCCTGGGACTACAGGCTCTCAACAAACCATTATAAAGTCTTGAAGCAGTGCTAGAGTTTGTTGTCCACCGTTTTGTAAGCGAAAAAATTTGCTAACGCCTGTTTTTCCTCCGATCCTCGGTATCATACTTGCCACTACGCAATGCTTTTCAAATTTTCTTTGCACTAGAGTAAGTTCTATCATAATAATCATATCAGATAGACAATTAAGAAGATAATATCGACATTTGTAGGAATCATCATCATACTTTTCTACTTTCTCTTGAAGAGAATTAGTTCATCGTCATTCATGTAAGAGTTGTCTATTTTATTTTGGATTCTTCTCGGTTAACTAATAACACATAAGGACATTAAGAAAAGAATTAAGTAGAAAGAATGCTACCCTTTCATCTCTTGAAATGAGTACTATTGAGCAAGAATGACACATTAAGATCTCCATTAGTGACATCAGGTTTTCAATTGTGGCCATTGAATCTCCTTAAAATTATTGGTGAAAATTACAATTACAAAATAAATATTTTAGGTTGGTCAGGATATCTCGCTCTCTTTAAGGAGATTCAAATACCTTTGCGACAAAATTTGCAGTCCCAGTAGGTAATCTTCTCTGAGCTTGTCCCCTCAGGATATAACAACCCCAACTTCTTTGTATGACTCAATAAACTGGACAGTTTTGAGTCCAAAAGCTCCACAAAAAGAACACCTTCCTTTAGCTAAATAAAAACTCTCTTTACTCACTTTCTTTCGGTTTATCTTTTTCTTCTACTCCAACACAAGACAATACTACCACTATTTTATAGGTGAAGAATTCTTCCTTGTAATAAATTGGAAGAATGTAGGTAATAAAGTGTTAATAAGTAATGAGAGAATTATGCCTTAGAGGTTACATAGGTTACAAGGCATAATGAGGTAGAATAATGAAATGGAGGTTATGGAATAGTAAAGGTCACATTTATCATCACGAATGTGAAGAATAAATATTTTCTTTTATAATATTAAAAATTCCCTAAACAAAATTCCAGCAAATCTTTTGATTTTCAATTCTGTATGTTTCAAGAGCTATTCAATAAATGGATCTTTCCCAAAATCAAGTAACAAACAGAGTTTTCAACTGTACTGCTTTTCAAGAGCTCATCATGAACATACCTTCATATCATGCAAATGCCAATGAACATATGTACCACACTCTTCTCCCATGCTCGCACAAATTCCACTGCGTAGGCTATCAAGGCGCAACGAGACAACAGGAGTTAGAATTCAAGATAACTTTCTTTTCTTGATTCTTATGTTCAGTTCTATTCTAATTTCTTTATTTGGTGTCCAATTACATTTTGATGTGATCTCGTGTGACGGTAGTTTCTAGACATAAATGTTATATATCTAAATTCTGCTACTTTAGATATTGAGGTTTTGGTACATCTTTTAGTTTGTTTGAACTTTTTATGGATTTATGACTTCTTCCATGTATATATGTGAAAATTTTCTGCCCCCAAAACCACGAGAGGAAGCTGGGACGAAGCGGATCTATAATTTTACATGACTTTGTCTTTTGTAGCGGTTGATGCAAAAACAGCATAAATATATTTTTAAAGATCTACTCAAGTATATATGTTGTTCAGTCGAATAACAACACATAGTATGGGGGAAATAGGGCGGGAAATATATGTTTAATTTGTTGTTGTAGCAAGCATGGTAATGTTTATATTATTTGTATTTGGTGATAACATATGTTTGATATATCTATGTTGCTCAGAGAATTTCACAAAACATCATTGAGTGTAAATTAATAGGATTCTTCAAAATTAGTGCATTTTGGAGGATCCGGCGTGGGTGCAATAACATTTTGGGAGCGAAGCAAGATGAGGATTTATCCTCTTCTTAAATAAAAAAATTATGTGTTTCTATTTTGGTGTGAGATATGCGATTCCACTTTATCTATCGTTAATTCTGCATTTGAATCTCCACTAATTATGAAGATTAAAAGTTTGGTACCTTATTTTTGCGGATGTAAATGCGGTTAGTCGAAATGTTCCTTTGGCTCCAATCTTATAGTATTGCTGTAATTTCTTGAGGAGTGATATTTGCAATATCTCCCCAAAATATATAGAATTTAGTTCACAAAGTGACGGAATAACAAGAAGGGATGCTTGAAGAGGGTGGACAAAGGTGAGTTGCCTATATATTTTCTTAAAGGACCAAATTGTTTTGGTCACGATCATCTAAATTAGTTGATTAGTTGTTGAATGAAAAGAATTTCCAAAATTGCCTTAGGCTGATATTTCTCTGTGACCAAATGCTTGTTTCTTGCTTGGTTGTATATTGAGACCTATAGGGTCTTTGTCTTTGCAGAAGGATATAAAAACTATTTCTAAAGAGGCAGCTAAGCTGATTTGGCAAGTGAAATGTTTGGAAAAGGCGAAAATACCGCAAAGATAATGTCATGTCTAATATAAAGTGTACAAGGTGTCAAATCACATCGGTGTTAAGCCCTTCTGAAAGGTTAATAGAAACTAAGCTGCTTTGACATGTTATTTTTGGAAAAATAAAATGATACATTGGTTTTCTAATATACTTGACTCCTTTCCCAATCTAATATGTTTTCCCTTTTATTGTGTTAGTTTTCCTAAAAGAAAAGATTAGTCATATTTATCGAGTAATTTTTGTTTATCATGCCCATAAGATAGTTTTCAATTATTCTCTAAATAAATATAATCCTTTCTTCCTCCCTTCATTATCAATTTCTTTCAAAGCATTTGAGAGAAACAAACAAGAGTTTTAGGCTGTTACTACTTTTCAAGAAAACTTATATGTCGTCCACCACGCATCTAATGCAAGTGCCAATGGAAACACATGTACTTTACTCTTTTCGGTATATAAGCACAAACTCCACTTCATAGGTATCAAGAGCAACGAGAGAAAAAAAAGAGTTGGAATTCAAGGTAACTTTTCAGATTTCTTGATTTTGTGTTCTACTCTTGATTCTAATTTCTTTATTTGTATCTAATTACATTTTAATGTGATCTCTGTGACGATTGGGTTTCTAGACACAAATGTTATATCTCTCGATTCTTCTTGCTTTAGGTATTTGAGGTTTTGAGTTGTCTTTTAGTATTTGAAATTTTTTATGGATTTATGGACTTCTTCCATGTATTTATAGAATTTATCTATTTAAAAACAATGGAAATTTGGACGGAAGCGGATCTAGAGAATTTGACATGAGTTTGTTGTGTTTTGTGACAATTGGATGTGAAAGAAACTTAACAAAAATATATGTATATGAAGATATACTTAAGTATATGTGTAGTTCACAGTCTGAATAATGACAAATACAATACGGAATTCTTGGATTGAGCGTTTTTTTAATTTGTTTGCCTAGTACGGTTTTCGTTTACATTTCCTTCTAGAAATTAATGAAGAACTAGGGTAGGATTACCTCGTACTTATTGATAGAATGTTTGATGGATATTTTTATAAGTAGGAAATAATGATATTCTCATAGTGATAAATGTTTGATGGATTTTTATATATAGAAATAGAGAAAGAATTTTTGATTATAAATGAAGTTAACACACTTATGTTGTTCTTTCTTGTTTTCTCTTTTCGGAAAGCAATGACATTCAAGGAAAAACATCATGAAAACGAGGTCATCGGAAAGCCCTCAAAAATGAAGCAGAGGCGGAAAATCAACCGATCAATTCGGAGAATTCCCTGCAATGCCCCGCCATGTGGAATTCACTTTAGGGATAGTCTTGAAGGAGAGCAAGTACATACACTCCATACTAGTATTGTTGAACTCTTTTACATTAAACTTTCTAGTTTATAAAATCAAATTATTTTCTAACTATTAATTGGATTTATGCTCCCAACAACTCAACGGGCGGTTAGTGTGTCGTTGACTTTTCCAGCATGTTCTAATAAAATGTTGTTTATGTACTAATGAAGAATAGCTTGGTGTTGGGATTTCAAATTTATGTCTTTGAAAGGTTGAACAGGTGAAATCCACCATTTTGACTAACTGACTTTGTGATGAATTAATGAATGATGGGATGACGGAATAATAACTTGTATAAGTGGCGGCTATGGGAAAAAAAGTGGCTGAAACACACTAAGTCAATTGGAATACCGTTTATCCATCCATTTTTTTTTTAAATTTTAGTTAATATTTCTCTTTCTTGGCATTTTTAAAGTAAAATTGTAACTTAAAGAATTCCTAATTGCTATTACTATATTCCATTGTACTAAGCAAGGAATTCTTCCTCTTTGACCCTGCCCTTTTTTCTTAATTAATTGAATCATTTGTGTGTTGAGTTGTCTTGATCTTTTTAATCAAATATATTTATAAGGAAGCTTCTCACTTATATTTTTGGTACTATTTAATATTAGGTTGTTTAAATGACATTGTGAAATCACTTTCGCAATACGTAATTTTAAAGTTTTAAATGTTTACCTTATCTCCATTTGAGGCTAAGCTCTTCTTGAACGGAAAACTAGATTCTTAACTCCCAAGAACCAAACTGTCACGGGCGAGGTACACGATCTAACCTCAACCACGGGACTTAACTCCAGAATACTACGACCACAGTACCTTTGATTTACCCATTTCTTGAACTTTGACCCCAACACTCGACTCAAATCTTGACCTCAACCCCACCTAACCCATTGATGTCAATTTCGGGTTCTGGCTAGGTGTCGAATCTCCGTCTACGATATCAAGGTCATGGTTAGATTTCGAGTCGACATTGGGTCTCGGAGTCGGCGGTAGGCTAGGGTAAAGTCGATGATCATGTCTTGAGTCGAGTCACATCTCGGGTCGTTGATGGGGAGTCGAGGTCATGAGTCGAGACGGAGTCGGGTTTTGATGCCACGGTATTTTTCGAGATTATACCTAAAATGCTCTTGGAACTATATTTTCTTCTTACCAACCAAATACGAGATAATAGAAAATTAATATTTTCTAGTTGCCCATAATCTACATTCAATTGTTTGTGGATGTTACTTAAATGTGAAAATATATCATTCAACTTTGCGATTTAGAGATGATATATCACTCATTTAAAGCGGTGTATTTATACCCCAATTTGTTATACTAATGACATAAATGTACTCTTTTCGATGGATGAAAGTGAAAAAATTATTTTGTATTTTAATTAAATTACATGTTTTTTTTGTTTTTTTAATTTTTTCTTATTTAACAAGAAAATGAATGAAAAGCATAAATTTTATCATCAAGACAATAAATGTAAATTAATTTGTTGAATTAAATATACTCTGAACTTTGCGAAAAGGATCACATATACCCATGAACTTTGCTAAATGAATCAAATATACCTCTATATGGCTTTTATTTTAACAAAAATAAATTAAAAACCATTTTCACTTTCTATAGTCAAAAAGGATATATATTTGAGTCATTTGGTGTAATTCTGGGAGGATAAGTACTACTTTTTAATGAGAAATATACCGGCTCAAAATCACAAAGTTAAGAAGTATATTTGCGCGCTTTTTATAAAAAGTATAATAAGCCACTACATATGTGTGTGTGTATGTGTGTGTGTATATATGTATATATATAAATTCTCTAAAATAATAAGTAAAGTCATATATCCAAAAGAAGGGAAAAAAGTAATCCACATTGCTCCAACTTTACGATTTCGGTAAGATTATACCCCATATTTTAAAGTAGTGCATAATATATACTCCTTTTGTCTAATAAATGGTGCATATTTACCATTTTCGTTAGCATACCTATATTTTCTCAATTAAAAAATATCCTAAAATTTTTAAATTCAAAAAATGCCACACGATTAAGAAAATTACCTCACCCTTTTTAAAAGGGAAAATAACATATTTTCCATAAAAAATAAAGTATTAAATGAGAATGCCCCTTTACTTTGATTCTCTCAAAATAATTACACAAAATGTCCTAGGTTGTTTCTTTGTTGGGTTGATATCATTACTAATGTTAATAACCGGCTTAGTTTTCTACATTATATTGTCAATCATGAGTATTACTTTATTTCTTTTCTCATTGTTTCTTTAATTTCTTTATTCTTTCTTAAGTTAGTTTAGTTTTGTTACTATCATTTGGTATTTTCTTTTGTGTTTATGTTTTATTTTAAATTGAAAAAATAAATTTAGTAGCTAACTATCTACACTATAAAAATATAGGAAAGTTAAATAATTTGACTATAAAAAGATGTAATTTATAAAGAAATATTAAAATCACTAGATTATTTATTAAAATCAAAATTAATAAAAAATATTTATAATTTTTAATCTATTTTTAAAAATCATTATTCTTTATTTTTTCACTATAATCACTATAATACTCACTGAGCTCAATTCATGGCTATCAAAAATTTCATGGTGAGAAAAAAAATTCGAATTAAGGTAACTTTAGGTTTCTTGATTGTTGTGTTTAGTTCTGTTCCTAATTTCTTTATTTATTCGGAATTACATTTTGATGTGATCTCTACGCGCCAGATTGAGTTTCTAGACAGATATTATATCTCTAGACTATTTGTTTTAGGTATTTGAGGTGTCTTTTAGTATTTGAACTTTTTATGGATTTATGACCTCTTCCATGTATTTATGGAATTTCTCTATTTAAAAACACAAGAGGAGAGGCGGATAGGAAAGGGGATCTAAAATTTTGCATGAGTTGTTTTTGTGATAGTTGATGTAAAACTTAACATAAGTATATGTTTGTAAAGGTATACCCAAGTATATATGTAGTTAGATCTTCGAATATACTTGACACATTCAATACATAATTCTTGGAGTCGGGGTTATTGTTTTTAATTTGTTTGATTAGTGCCTTTTGTCGTCTACATTTCCTTCTAGAAATTCATGAAGAGCTAGGGTATGATTACCTCGTTACATATTGATAGAATGTTTGATGGATATTTTTATATATAAAAATAAAGAAAGGAATTTTTTAATCATTAACACACTTATGATGTTCTTTGTTCTTTTCTCTTGTCGTAAAGCCATGGAATCCAAGGAAGAGCATCATGAAAAAGAGGTCATCGGAAAGACCTCAAAAAAATGAAGCTGTTGAAAAATCAGGCGGTCAATTCAAAGAGGGTTCTCTGTCCTACCCCGCCTGTATGAATTCTTTTTTTTAGGAGAGTTTTGAAGGGAGAAGCAACTGAAACACTTCCTACTAGTATTGTTGAATTCTATCTGTTAAACTTTCTAGTTTTAGGAAAAATCAAATCATTTTTAACTATTAAATTAGAACTATGCTCCAGACAACTTAACGGTTAATGTGTATGTTGACTTTTCCGGCATGTTCTAATGAAATATTGTTTCTATACTAAGGGCCAGATAACTTGGTGCTAGGGGTTGAGATTTATTCTTTGAAAGAGTTGAACACGGTGAAGTCCACGCCATTTAGCTAAGAAACTTTGTGATGAATTAATGAATGACGGAATGAAGAATAATAACTTGCACATGAAAGTGGCGGCTATAGAAAAAAAAGTCGTGAAGCACACTTTGTTATTTAATTGGAATACCAGTTCATGTATACAAGTTTCTTTTTAGTTTTATATTTAGTTAATATTTCTCTTTCTTGGCATTTTTTTAGTAAAATTGTAACTTAAAAAAATTCGTAATTGCTATTACTATATTCCATTGTACTAATAAACAAGGAATTCTTCTCTTTATTTTTTTTCCAATCCTTTGTTCTCTCGAATTAATTGCATTTTTTTAGTTGTCTTGATCTCTTGTTACGTATATTTAAAAGGAGCTTCCCACTTATATTTCTTGGCACATTTTAATATTAGGTTGTTTAAACGATATGGTGAAATCACTTTCGCAATACGTAGTTTTAGAAATTTTAAATGTTTATTTTATCTCCGTTTGAGACTCACTCTTCATCAAACGCAATATTATTTTCGCAACTCCGAGATCCCAACTTGTCCACTGACTTGGTACTTGATCCTAACCTCAACTCAGGAATTAAATCCGACAATGACTTGGTATCCGATCCACCCATTTCACGGGCAGGCCCCAAGACTAAACCACGATCTTGACCTCGGCCCAGGTAGCCCAGATGTCCAAATCGGGTCCTGGCTGGTGTCGGTCTCTTATCTCTATTTGAGACCAAGGTTGGGGTTAGGTTTTGGTCGACATTGGGTCTCGGGTCATGGGTTAGGCTAGGGTAAAGTCGAGGATCATGTCTTAGTCGGGGTCGTGTCTCAAGTCGGTGATGGGTCAGTCGGGAGTTGAGACGGGGAGTTCGGAGTTTTTATACCCACTTTGTATTTTCAGATTATACCTAAATGCTTTGAAACTATATTTTCTTCTTACTAACCAAATCTGGATAACCAAGAAAATTACTTATTTTCTAGTTGCCCCGGAATAGCGTATGTAGATTTTATTTTAACAACAAAATAATTTCCCACTTTTCGATGATAAAAAAGGATATATATTTGCACCATTGGTGTAATTATTTAAGGATAAATGCACTAACTTTTAACGAGGAATATACCAGCTCTAAGTTGCAAAGTTAAGTAAGAGTTATATATTCAAAAGAAGGGAAAAGAAAGGAATATATTCCTCAACTTTACAATTTAGAGCGAATATACTTTATATATTTTTAAAATAGTGAAAATATACCCCTTTGTCTAATAAATGACGCATATTTACCCTTTCCATTAACATACCTATATTTACTAAATTAAAAAATATTTCCTAAAATTTTTAAATTAAAAAGTACCACATGACTTTAGAAAAATTTCTTAATAGCCATAAAAAAGAAAAATATTATCAATGTTCGGCTAAGAGGTGTAAAAGACAATATAAAATTTTTGGCAATAATTTAGTTCCTCAAATATTGACTCAAATGAGATGTATTATGGCGTGAAACAGGCAGATTAAACTGCTGTCAGCCACACAATCTATTTCTATACAAATAGATGGCTTGTACTTATAATCTAAACATACGAGAAACGATAAAATTCCTCAGGTTGCGGTGTGGACTGGAGTCGTGAGGCCAAGGCAGCGTAATTCTTGTGTGTCGTTTGTGTTTAGTTTTTCTATTTTCTCACGGTTAATTTGTGTGTATTTTGTTATTGTTGTTCCCTTTGACCCGACACATTGGAGATACGGTATCCACAATATTCATACCATAATACCATTCCTCAGACGACAAATCCCAAATCGAGTGTGTCATCATGAAAGACATAGATCCTTCTAAGGATGCTAAAGAGTTCCAAAGTTTTTTTCCATGGCACGGGCACTCTTAGTTTCATCTTTTAGTTGGTTATTTTCATTCCTTGTTTGATGCTTATCAACATTTATGTCATGAATAATAGCACGATCCATTAGTCGCAAATTGGGTTTCTCATTGCTTCCCTTCATAGAAATATTTTGTATGAGAAACACATAATTTTCATTTCAAGGTTCCATTTTTCTTGGCGTTTTCATTTCATCTGTTTAGACAAAATAAGTCACTTTCATAATTAAACACAAAAATTCACGGAATAAAATGGATCAAAGGAAAGAAGGCATATGATGCATCGCCTTGACTTGGGTTATTCTATTTTGGAACCAACACTTCACTTTGATTTCTATTCATGGACAATTTCATCATTCGAGTTCTAATCTTGCTTTCGGGTTAGGATGAGGATTCTATTTGAAGAAACTATCACGAAGAGACAAAATGGAAATGACCAAAGTCGAGATTAACATAAGAAAATTAACAAGAACAAAAGAAATTGGAGTGATACACATGCTTCAAGCTCTTGAACTTGGTTGACATTACGCTAGTACATTTCCTCTTCTTTAACGTTTCACATTGTGCATAGTTAATTCTACGCATGGTGAAGCGTTAAAGAAGATATCGACAAATTAATAATGTCAAGCCAGGTTAAGGCTGAGCGTGGCAATCGCTCTGGTTTCTTTGTTCTTGTTAATTTTCTTATATTAATTTCCATTTTTGGTCATTTATTATATAACGTGATAGTTTCTTCAAGAGAATCACTCATCTGATCGAAAAGCACGATTAAGAACTTGGAATGATGAAAGCTGGCTCCATGAATAGCAATCAAGTGAAGTGTTGGTTCCCAAAATAGAACAGTCAAGTGATAAATCATATGCCTTGCTCGCGATTCGACCCCTTCTATGTGGTGTGTTTAATTATGAAAGTGAATTTGTTTAAGCGAGATGAAATCGAAATGCTAAGAGAAATGGGGCAACGAAAATGAAGTATGTGCTTCTCGTACAAAATATTTCTGAAGAACGCCATGAGCCTGAATTTCGCGATCGATGTCTGGTTATCGGGTGTGTTATGACATAAATGTTGATGAGCATCAAGCGAAGGAGATGAATAGCAGGTAGATGAGGCTGGGGATATGTGCCATGGAAAGAATTTTGGAGCCTTTAGCGTCAGCAAAGGATCTGTCTTTGTGATGGCACGCTGTTTGGGATTTCTTGCGGAAGCTGTTAGGGGTATGGTGTGTGGACACCACATCTCAACGGGGCTTGATTTTGAAAATAATCTGTCAAATCATTTGCTGTAATTACTTACAACTTACCACAAGCTTGGTCAGTAAGTGTAACGTTAATAAGTCAAAAGTTAATGAATCTTACTTTTTATGCCATGAATGAACTACTTGGTCATTGTGATCGGAGGTGAACCTCTTTGGGTCGAGAAGCTTGGATGGAGTAAACGTTGAATCTTGAGGAATATGCTAAATCATTTTACTCGATTTAATGGCATGAAACACTGCACATTTTAAACAAAAGCCACAATGGTATACGTATAGTGATTATCAATAGTCGGACATTGGTAGAGACATTAATGGACGAGTAGATTCTTCATCCTTAATTCAGTGTTTGCCTACCCCTCATAAAATTTGTTATGAACTTCTATTTATTTACCACTTTGTTTGTTCATGCGTAATTGTAACTTCATTTTTGATTTTATGTTTAGTTTTACTCTTACTTTTACTATGTATGACATATTCCTTCCTTTTTCTATTTGGTGGTGATACAATTAATTGCTGCATACTTTAGATCAATTAAATTAAACTTTCAAGTCGATAAAACAGAATGCGTGTTGGCCAATTATTTTTGTTTCTTCCTATGTACTATGTTTTTTATACGAGCCAATGGGTTGACATATTTTCATGCATTGTTGGGAAAACCTCTACTTTTGATGCTTGATTTTCAGTGGCATAGGTGGAAATAGGTGTGGAACTCTTCTATTGGTATTTATTTTAACTCATTATTTTTGTAATCACATATATTTATTTATTTTATTATTTTTGTACTAAGATCTTAAAATTATCGATTTGCGATTCAAATTGAATTTCAAATTATTTCCTAATCGAGTCACATGCATTAAATAAATTTTTTTCTTATGTTAACGACGTTCTAATGGTATTTGGATTATTGTGGATGTCTGTTGACACAATCCAAGAAGAGTTCACATCAATGTAAAGTTGGACATTTTGGAGGCTTCCTTCTAGATGTATTGTGAAAAGAAATTCCTAATGGTTACTCCATGGTAATTCAGCAATTTGTCTTCCCATTTTGCATCTCAGCTGCCAAGTCTTCACAATTTTATAAAATTTAATGAGCTGAGTTGCTCATTTTGCATTAATTTTCTTCTTGTTTATTTATTTTTAAATAATTCTTTTAAGTTAGGTCTATCTAGGCGTTTAGTGTTTTCCATTCCTTTTGATAGATAATGTTAGTTAATCCTATTTAGGCTTTTACAACGTTCATTCTCTTGATATTTGCTTTTCTAGTTTTTTATTTTTCTTGAATGGAGTTTTATAAGATGGAGTCAATAGAATACTTTAAAAGTTGTATCTTGATAATATGAACCTTCTATTGCCATTTTATATATTAAAGAGGATTTGACTTTTCATAATATTACACTATCATCTAATTTGGAACTACATTTTTTGTTTTGATTACTTACTTTCAAGTATAAATATGTTGATGTTCAGTCTGTTTTGTATCTTGAATTTATAAATGTCGATCTTTGTATGGCCATTTACATGTTTTATTTGGCCATTTCTTTATATTAATGATGTATGATCATTTCGCATGTCAAGGTAATGAAATATTCCAAATCCCTCACTTTTTTTTACGCAATTACCTTTATAAGACAATATCTTCCAATATTATAGGTTTATTGGAAGACTGCATTAAGAGTTTCTTTTGTTTTAGTAGTGAGAGTTAAAACAATAAGTTTTCGTGTATGCCATTGTTCGGAAATTGAAGTGGATAAGAGTGAAGTCAAAGACATCTACCTACTTTATTAGATGTATTTTCTGGATTGAAATTATTTAATGTCATCATATCATACTTTTTGCTATAGTAAGGAACACTCTATTTATTTGTTGTAAATTTTGATACAACGCGAGCTGCTAAAATTGCCTTCAAACATAGACTAATCTGAATTTCTACTTTTATTTTATTTCATATTTTGTAGGTCCTTTTTTGAGGCACTAGATTTAACATAACAAATATCAATAAAGCTTTACCCCACAAATTTAGTGGTGCACTTGACTCAATAAGCATGACATTAATCAACTCAACTAAAGTTCTATTTTTTCCTTTCCGCTACTGCATTAGATGCAGGAGAATAAGGTGGAATAGTTTCATGAATTATTCCCAATAATTTAACAAAAAAAAAAAACCCATTAATTAGAGAAATTAAAACCCTAATTTTGATTTTCAATACATAATACAACTTATTAAAATCTCAAAATTTAAAATTTTAAAATTTTCAAAAGCATCACTTTTATTTTTCATCAAGTTAACATATGTATATTTAGAAAAATAATCAATAAAAGTGATAAAATATCTATTTCCTCCACGAGTTAAAATTCCTCCAAGTTTCTAAATATTAGTGTGAACTTATTCCTAATGTCATCCGGTTTTTCTTTCAACTTGAAAGTAGAGGCCTTTTATTGATTTTATCTTTACTACAAGCTTCCACAGGTTTTCAAAATTCTTTTTAACCATTGGAGTTAATCTAAATTACTCATGATTCACGCATAATGATCATTGATATGACACAAACAAGCATGCCAAAAGAAATTGTGAAGAGAGCATGTACACACAAGTAGAAACTTTATTCATTTCAACATTCAACTTGAACATACCATCTGAGCATACCCCTTTCCACTTTAAAAATACCTTTTTACTATTACATATTGATCGGACTTAATAATTTGTTTGAAGCCACCTTTATTAAGAAGAAAACTAGACATTATATTTTTTCTCATAGAAGGAGTAAAAGTACATCTTTTAATGTTAATACTATCCTTCGAGAGTGAAGCTCAATAGGCATCTCCCTTTCGAGCACTTGTGCGATGTAGAGAATCACCAAAGATGGTTTGGGCTCCTCGAAAAGGAGTATATATTTTGAACCGAGTCTTTGTCATAGCGGACATGGCCGGTTTTTGCACGAGAATCAACCCACCATCCATCAACATTTTCAACCATGTTTATGTCTGTTATCATAGCCACAAAGGCTCTTCGGTAACGTTTGCACAGTGTAGGACCACATTTTCAAAATTTGCAAAATTGAGCTATATGCCCACTCACGCCACGAATGAGCCTTAGTCCTCTACCTTGACCTTGTTATTTTTGTTTTAGTTATTACCACCATTATTTTTCTTGGGAGGTCTACCATTATTTTTCTTGAAGTTTTTCTTCTTAGGTTTCATAGAAGTATTTTGTAGTGTCGGAAGCAACATTATTTGAAGTAATTAAATTTATCTTCGTTGTGAGGTTGCTCTCTTACGATTGTAAAAGTGCATCTTGGCCCATTGCCTCCTCTTCCATGCGGATTCGCATTATCAATGTCTCAAGTGGGGTTTCCTTTTGTTTGTGGCGCATAGTTGTTTAGGCTTCATTCCAAGAAGGTGGAAGTTTATCTATTATGCCACAAGCGATAAGGTTATCTCAATTTTATGTCTCGGACCTAAGCTCTCCAACACCCATTATAAAGTCTTGAGCTTGGTCTACTACGGTTGTTGTCACCATTTGTAAACGAAAAATTTGCTAGCAGATGTTTTTCACTCCAATCTCCTCGGTATCATACTTTACTCTTGCAATGCTTTCAAATTTTCTTTGCACTAGAGTAAGTTCTATCATAATAATCATAAAAATTATCAAATAGACAATTAAGAAGATAAATATCGACATTTGTAGGAATCATCATCATACTTTCTACTCTCTTGAAGAGAATTAGTTCATCGTCATTCATGTAAGAGTTGTCTATTTTATTTTGGATTCTTCTCGGTTAACACATAAGAGACATTGAGAAGAATTAAGTGAAAAATACTTTACCCTTTCATCTCTTCAAATGATGCTTGTTGAACCGAAATGGCTTGTTAAGATCCCATCTTGACATCTGCCGATTTTTCAATTGTAGCCATTGAATCTCCTTAAAATTGTTGGTGAAATTACAATTACAATTGAAAAAATAAAAATGAAGAAAATAAATATTTTTAGGTTGAGCGCAGATATCTCGCTCTCTTTAAGGAAATTCAAGCCCTGCGGCGTAAAATTTTACCGATTTGTGTTAATCTATTCGGCTTGTCTCCCCTCAAGGGGATATAACAACAATATTTGTATGACTCAATAAGCTGCGGGCCAGTGCGAGTCGGCTCATGAAAAGAAACTCAGCAGCCCAAGCACCAGCTAAATAAAAACTCTCTTTTACTCACTTTCTTTCAGGTTTATCTTTTTCTTCTACTCCAACACAAGACAATACACACCACTATTTATGGAGGTGAAGAATTCTTCCTTGTAATAAATTGGAAGAATGTGGGTAATAAAATTAATGTATAAAGTAATGAGAGAATTAGTAATAACATGGGGGTTACATAGGTTACAAGGCATATACATTATGTTGTTGAGCATTATAAAGTGTGGTAGAATAATGAAATGGAGGTTATGGAATAGTAAAGGTCACATTCATCATCAAGAATGTGAAAAATAAATATTTTCTTTTATAATATTAAAATGTTCTAAAATTCCAACATAATCTTTGATTTTCCGTGCAGTATGTTTCAAACTGTCAATAAATGGATCTTTCCCAAATCAACAAACAAACAAAGAGTTTTATCCTATTACTACTTTTCAAGAGAAGCTCATGTAAATTTCCCATACCTTCATATCATGCAAATGCCAATGAAACATATATTACCACACTCTTCTCTATATACTCCTGGGATTTCACTCACGTGGCTATCAAGGTGCCTTAAGACAAAAAGAGTTGGAATTCAAGATAACTTTTCGGTTTCTTGATTCTTATGTTCAGTTCTATTCTAATTTCTTTATTTGGTGTCCAATTACATTTTGATGTGATCTACGATATGTGATGAGTTTCTAGACATAAATGTTATATATCTAGAGTGCTACTTTAGATAGTATGAGGGTTTGAAATGCATCCTTTTAATTTGTTGAACTTTATAGATTTATGACTTCTTCATTGTATATATGTGAAAATTTTCTATTTAAACCACTAGAGGAGAGATGGACGAAGCGGATCTATAATTTTATGACTTTGTCTTTTGTGGCCAGTTGATGCAAAGCTTAACATAAATATATTTTTAAAGATCTATCAAGTATATATGTTGTTCAGTCGAATAACAACACATAGTATGGGGGAAATAAATTCGAAATATATGTTTAGACTGTTGTTGTAGCAAGCATGGTAGTATTTATGTTATTTATTATTTGGTGATAACATATGTTGGATATATCTATGTTGCTCGAAATTTTCAAAAACATCATTGGGTGCGTGTCGGATTCTTCAAAATTAGTGCATTTTTGGAGGATCAGACGTGGGTGCAATAACATTTTGGGGAGGCGAAGCAAGATAGGGATTTATCCTCTTCTTAAATAAAAAAATTATGTGTTTCTATTTTGGTGTGAGATATCGGTTCCACTTATCTATCGTTAATTCTTTTGCATTTGAATCTCCACTAATTATGAAGATTAAAAGTTTGTTTGCTTATTTTGCGGATGTAAATGCGGTTAGTCGGGAAATGTTCCTTTATTTCAAATCTTATAGTGTCTTTGTATTTCTTGAGGTGATGTTGCAATATCTCCCAAAATATATAAATTGGACTACCAAGAGTGACGAATAACAAGAAGGGATGCTTGAAAGGGGGTGGACAAAGGTGAGTTGCCTATATTTTCACAAGGACCAAATTGTTTTGGTCACGATCATCTAAATTAGTTGATTCTATTGTTGAATGAAAAAAGAATTTCCAAAATTGCCTTAGGCTGATATTTCTACGTGACCAAATGCTTGTTTAGGTGGCAGTTGTATATTGAGCCTAACAAGGTCTTTGTCACTTTACCGAAGGATATAAAAACTATTTCTAAAGAATGACTAATTTGATTATGTGAGAAATGTTTGGAAAGACGAAAATGCCGCAAAGATAATGTCATGTCACAATATAAAGTGTGCAAGGTGTCAAAATCACATCAGTGTTAAAGCCCATACAGAAGGTCAATAGAAACTAAGCGGCTTTGACATGTTATTTTGGAAAAATAAAATGATACATTAGTTTCTAATATGCTTGTAATATTTTCCCAATCTAATATGTTTCTCTTTAATGTGTTAGTTTTCCTAAAAAGAAAAGATTAGTCATGCTGTTAGAGTAATTTTTGTTTATCATACCATAGATAGTTTTCAATTATTCTCTAAATAAATATAATCCTTTTCTTCCTCCTTCATTATCAATTTCTTTCAAGTTTACATTTGAAGAAACAAACAAGAGTTTTTAATTTACATTACTACTTTTCAAGAAAACTTATATGTCGTCCACCACGCATCTAATGCAAGTGCCAATGAAACACATGTACTTTACTCTTCTGATACTCACACAAACTCCACTTCATAGATATCAAAACCTTAGAAAAAAAAGAGTTGGAATTCAAGGTAACTTTTCAATTTCTTGATTTTGTGTTCTCTCATTCTAATTTCTTATTTGTGTCTAATTACATTTTAATGTGATCTCCCTTTGTGACAGTTGGGTTTCTAGACACCAAATGTTATATCTCTGGAATATTCCTTTAGGTATTTGAGGTTTTGAGTTGTCTTTTGAACTGACTTGAATTTTTTATGGATTTATGGACTTCTTCCATGTATTTATAGAATTTATCTGTTAAAATACATATAGAGGCCGGACGAAGCGGATCTAGAATTTGACATGAGTTTGTTGTGTTTGTGACAATTGATGTGGAAAAACTTATAAAATATATGTATATGAAGATATACTTAAGTATATATATGTAGTTCACAGTCGAATAATGACACATTACAATACGGAATTCTTGGATTGAGCGTTTTTGTTTTTAATTTGTTTGCCTAGTGCGGTTTTTTTCGTTTTACATTTCCTTCTAGAAATTATTGAAGAACTAGGGGTAGGATTACCTCGTACTTATTGATAGAATGTTTGATGGATATTTTTATAAGTAGAAAATAATGATATTCTCATAGTGATAGAATGTTTGATGGATTTTTATATATAGAAATAGAGAGAATTTTTGATTATAAATGAAGTTAACACACTTATGTTGTTCTTTTCTTGTTTTCTCTTTTCGGGAAAGCAATGACATTCAAGGAAAACATCATGAAAACGAGGTCATCGGAAAGCCCTCTAAAAATGAAGCAAGCTGGAAAATCAGCCGTCGATTGAAATTTCCTACATCTGCTTCCAGCCACATTATGAATTCACTTTCTATGATTACCTCGTACGTATTGATAGAATGTTTGATGGATATTTTTATAAGTAGAAATAATGATATTCTCATAGTGATAGAATGTTTGATGGATTTTTTTTATATATAGAAATAGAGAAAGAATTTTTGATTATAAATGAAGTTAACACACTTATGTGTTCTTTCTTGTTTTCTCTTTTCGGAAAGCAATGACATTCAAGGAAAAACATCATGAAAACGAGGTCATCGGAAAGCCCTCTAAAAATGAAGCAACTGG
>JACEIK010011619.1:0-35422 GCA_018107945.1 Datura stramonium | reverse complement strand
AATGTTGATCTCTAGCTTGATAGCACCTATGGCCCTTTGCCCCCCTTGATTGAATCCTTGAATCATCAAGCGACTCTCAAAAAGTTCCTCAAGTGAGATGTCGAGTTCCTTCATGGTGCGAATAGGAAGAATGTTAACTCTAGAACCATCATCTATCAAGATTCTATTTATCCTCTTCCCAAGCAGGTGACCCACCATATATAAAGGACGATTGTGCAGTATTTCACCAAGTAGAAGATCATCATCTGTAAATGTTATTTTTGTATCACATGCATGAACTTCTTGAAGAGAAGGGTCAGAAATCTCTTCTGGCGATAATGAAGACAATGTTGATAGGCTTTCATTCTTCACCTCTTCGTCGGTATTAAAGCACGATGCTTTGATGTTGTTTTGAGCAATCTTCATGTAGAACCCACTTGGTAGGAATTCTTCCAAAGTCACAGGACGTCATGGTTTCTGGTGGTGCAGCACCTCCACCTTTGGTTTCTTTGACTGCTCAACATGTTTTTGATCCCTCGATTTTCTCACCATCTTCTTTCTTGTTAGTTGTTTAGACGATTCCTTCTATAGGCGTGCTTTGGAGCGTTGCCGTC
This sequence comes from Datura stramonium, assembly GCA_018107945.1. NCBI lineage: Eukaryota > Viridiplantae > Streptophyta > Magnoliopsida > Solanales > Solanaceae > Datura > Datura stramonium. The sequence goes on along the minus strand of JACEIK010011619.1, from coordinate 34,829 downwards.
TAGTCACCAGAATCCAACCTCATCATCATCTTTATCAACTTGGGTTTTTCCTTGCTTTAGTAGTCCTTCTTTACGCTCTTCATAGTTTCATATTTGGACCGGATCAAGAGAGCCAAAGGTGATAGATATTTGATTAGAACTTGCCTTATCATCCTCAAGCACAATCTTCTTCTCATTAGCAAGTTGCATAATCTTGTCCTTGAAAATAAAACACTTCTCAAGAGGGTGGCCCACAAGCCGATGATACTTGCAATAATTTGGATCATTTGTTCTTCCAACTTCATTGGGTCGTTTCATCTCTGGAAATTCAATGAGTTTTAACTCAAGTAGTTCATCAAAAATTTTCGGGACATCAGAATTGAGGAAGGGGTATTCCCTTTCTTGCATTTTCTTCAAGGTTAATTTTTTTTATTTTGGTTACCTCGAGAAGAAGTTGTTTTCATACTCTGCTTCTTGCTCACCTTAGTAAACTTCACAAGTGATACATCGGCGTTCATGGATTCTTTGTTGTCACCCTTGGGTACGAACTTGCTCCATCTATTGGGTCCTTGCTTGTCCTCCCCTTTATGAGGGTCAAAAGCAGACCTCACTCCATTTCCAGCAGAAGAAATGCTCAATTCCATGTCATGAGCACGAGTAGCTAATTCTTCAAAAGACCTTGGTTTAATTCCCTGCAAGATGTAGAGAAGTCCCCAGTGCATTCCTTGGATACACATCTCTATTGCAGAAGCTTCGTTGAGTCTATCTTTGCAGTTTAAGCTTGCATTTCTCCAACGATTGATGAAATCAATGACCGGTTCATCCTTCATTTGGCGAGTATTTGTGAGTTCCACCATTCTATCTTGCAGCTTAGAATTGCATTTCTCCAACGATTAATCAAATCAATGACCGGTTCATCCTTTCATTTGGCGGATATTTATGAGTTCCACCATGCTCACCGTACGCCTTGTGCTGTAAAACTGATTCACAACCTGCCCAGTTGTCCCCAACTATCGATAGAATTAGACTCAAGATCTATGTACCAATCAAAAATATCTCTTGAGGGAGAGGACAAACTGCTTAACTAGGTAATCCCCATATGTTCCCAAATTGTTACATGTTTCAATAAAGGGCGCAATATGTTGCTTCGGTTCCCTTGCCTCAAATTGCTAAAATTTGGGAGGCTGATAACCAACAGGCATCTTGAGGCTATCAATTCTGTGGTGTACGATTTTGCATACATGAGAGAGACTTGGAAGTGACTTCACTTATTCTTGATAGTCCCTTCAATGAACTCCTTCAACTAATCCAGTGAATCATCCCTTTAGAAGAAACTAGAATTTCCTTGCATGGTGATGCATGTCGGCGGGTGCTTCAGTTTCTTGAACTTCTGAGCCTTTCCGTGTGCATGACTACAATCTTCTCCACTAGGCTGTCCACATTGCTCATCAATTTCAACTGAGCATCTTGATTTTGCACATACTTGGTCAGGCCTTCAATTACCTTGGTCAAGTTCGCTAGTTGCTCCTCCATAGATGAAGGCTGCCACATCGCTGTATGATTGCTGAGGATGTTGGAGAATACGTATTATCATATAAATTGATCTTTGACGGACTCACTCATGGTGTGAGTGGAGAAGACCCACTGCTCGAAGTATTATCATCTCCGTTCAGAAAGGCAGTTCTTGGATCCAGAGAGTGTCAAGCAGAGCCAGAGTCTTCTTGATTCTCTCAAAGAACATTGCCTTCTTCTTTGATGTGGTTGGTAGAGGATCTTGCTCCTTTGGGGATGAAGATCCAATGACTGAGTTGAGATGGCAGACGGCACTTGGAGTGCTGCTGTCTCTAGCATGATTGCTTTGCTTCTCGTGGATGGGTTCAATACTTTCAAAAGTAACATCGAGGATGCTTTCCACCTCAAGAGAACTTGAGCACAATCTTGAGGAAGTTGAATTGGAGTTGATCTTCTTGGAAGCCATTTCGATATTTCGATGTTCTTGATCTTTGGAGATTGGAAAGATGAGATGAGAGGTAGAAATGGTCCCATTGGGCGTGCCAATTTTGTGGACAATAAAATTCAAGGCCGAGAAAAGAATAATCAAGACGGAAAAATATCTCAACAATCGTAGTATTTATTGTGAATATGAGTGTTACAATCTCTACTAACTTCTCTGATTCTTCTTTCGAATATAAATTCAAGGGCTTTTGAGCTTAATCTTGAACTTGATGGATTTGATCTTGACTTGTACTTGAATTCAAGGGCTTTGGTTTAATCTTGAATCCGTGGTCTCGATCTTGATTCGTGTTTAAACTCAAGATCTTGAAGCTTGTTCTTGAATCTTCGTCTTGATCTCTGAAACTTGTAGAGTAATGCTCAATATATTTGGAATGCTTATAGTCAGTAGAGAAATTTGTAGCGCTTGATCCACGAGCTCTTGGCTTGTTGTTGAATTCAGGTCCCTTTTCTGAATTATAAGACCCCATTTTATTTATAGTTGTAGGATGGAAGAGTTGCGATAAGGACGAACTTCTTTCAACCAATCAGATTTAAGTTGACATGTCGATATTTGATTGGTCACAACATGTCACTTATACACGTGGCACATTTTGATTTGACTAGGCATATTGTGTCATTTTGATATGTGGCATGACCCCATTGGCTCTTTTATTTGACTTGGCGTGACACGCCATTTGACACGTGACACCAATTTGGGCGTCTAGGAAGATGATACCTGGGCTCCTTAAAATGGGTCATCATTTGTAGCCCAATTTAATGGACTAACCTAATAAAATTGATCATTAATTAAATCCATATTTATTGACCGATTAATTAAATTTACTAATTCATAATATTTATTTGAAATTAATATATTTTGAATTTAAAATAATCCAAATTTTATATTTTAAAAAAACATCTAAACCAAACTACAAGTATGAAAACTAAAATAAATCAAAATTTTATATTAATAATTAAAAATTAATTTTAATTTTTTCATGTGTAAAATAAAGATGTAGTACAAATACCCATCTTTGATTAATTGGTCAAAGACCCTCGAAATACACCATTTTTTTGGTGGGGTTTCCTCTAATAGTTACAAAAAGTAGAATATACTACTTTCTCCTCCCATTTAATTATTATTTGTGCTTAACGCTAATCAAAAAATTAAATAGATACAAAATAAATTAAATTATTTCTATTATTATATGTTTTTTAAGAATTGCAGTATTAGAAAAATTATTTCTTTAATGTTAATGGTTAGTTGGAAATTATTCTCAACTTTAGTTTTCAATTTCTGAAATAACTATTATTTTTTGAAATAATATTGTTTGATCAATTGATCTATATATATATATTGTATAAATTTTTTATTCTAAATATTATTAATTAATAAAACATTACAAAATTTAAAAATTTCAAAAAAGAAAAAATTACTCAATTTTTTTATTTTATTTGATATTCTTATTTATTTATTTTGTGTTGTTGCTAAATCTCAAGAACCATTTCTTTAGTCTTCTTAATCACACCTCAATTTTTTCATCTTCTTCATTAATTCTCTTAATAATACTTATGTTCATATAAAAAAATTTTAAAATTATTTTCTATGGTTATATATGTAAGATAAAAGAAAAGGAAAGGGGAAAAAATAAAAGAAAATTTTAAAAGATTCATACAATTTGATTATATGAATTGAAGCAAATAAGCTCAATTTTATATTTTTTGATTTATATTTCTTTGTTTCTTTTTAATTTTTTTTTAAAGATTTTAAAAAAGAAAAAAGTTACAAAGGTACTAAGAAATTTAAAGGTAGATACTTTTAAATATGTGTATCTATCTACTTATATATATTGTAATTATAAATTTATAACATAACAATATGATATAATATTTTGCAAAAATCCCAGTCTTTGACTATTTTAAACTTTATTTCAACTTTAATTTATTTCTTTTTTTTTTTTCCATTTGTGAGCTATGTTTTTAAAAAAAATATTAAAAATAATTTCTTCCTTCTCTATTTGCAGGTTTATTGCAGTAAGGCTGCAATTACTTTACTAATGTTATTTTAATTCTATTAAAATATGGCCTTATTAGACAAAATGGTATTCAAACATTAGAGAAAATTGACTATAATTTTTTTTAAAAAATTAAAAGATTGGTTCTTTAATTTGGTCAATATGCATAGTGAATTTAAAAAGGCAACACATCCATATATATATATATATAGATAAGGTGATGTGACATTTTTCTGCCGATCAAGAAAGATATTTATTTTTTAACTCAATTTTTTCAGCTTTTTTTCATTTTTCTTTTTAATTTATAATTTATATTAAAAATTCAAAAAAAGCACATTCGTCCATAAATATAAATCATATTTATTCTTGATTTACTTTCACTAATTAAATATTATAATTTCAAATCGCTACAAAGTTTTTCACCTTCTTTTTCTTATCATGTTCCATAAATTCACATAATTCATGTACAAGTGTCATAATCCTTCATCTGAAGGTTGTTGAAAATATTTGTTAATTGGTATTGCAATGCAGGAGACATGTCTACAATATAGTTTTTGAAATTTGAGCTAAAACAAGCATTTTTTGTTTCTCATAATTATCAAATTTATTGCTTGATTGTTATTACTGAGCTTACAATAATTAAGTAAAATTGTTTTCTTAATTTTCCTTGATATTTGCATTTTTTGAATTCACTCCTGCTAATTCAAAATTTAGAATTAATTAACATGAAGTTTTCGTTATTTGATTATTCTACTTTCTTTATGAAATCTTGAATTAAATCGCATGTTGAATATTTGAATATAGGCTTGGTACTATAATTAGTAACTCAACTGCCTGTGAAGTTTGAGTAAAGTTTTAAACCTAATGGCCAATAGTGGTATTTAAAGGAGCTTTAGCTGCTAAAACAGTTACTAGGGCAATATCGTATTTAATGTAAAATCTTATGATTTATATTCATCACTTTTTCTTTTTTCTGTTCTTCAGTGCGTTATTTTATATCACTTCTATCGGCTTTGAATTGACTCGTGTCAAAATAATCAAATTTCACCAAGCAGAAAAAGGAGGTAGGACAAAAACTTTTCAACAAGTACTGGTTGTTTATGGCAAACATTGACAACATGGAGATGATATGCACAGCACAGTCCATCAAAATTAGTGGCATGACTACTTTTTTTAATATTCAATTTTGTCGCTAATCTCTTATTCTCAATTCTCTCCTAACTATAGCTTTCTTTCAAGTGAAAAGGGACTAAAAGAAACGTGTAAAATGTTCTCCATTATAAATAAATTCGTTATTGACGATGAGTTTTAAAAGAGCTATCATATTTAAAAGAATTTTGTGTGAAAAATGATTGGGTATTATCCTTTCCACCTAACAACTTTCGGTTTAAGTTCATCTATTTTTTAATTTCTTTTCTCGATGTTTTTTTGTCTATGTTAGCTTTTATTTATTATTAACGATTCTAATTTAATAACCTATTCAAGTGAATGAATAGAAAAACTCAAATATTTGATATGAACTCACATTCTCTCTATACTTTTTAATGTGTGTTGAATCTATAGAAAATATATTTATAAAAATTTGAAAATATGAATAGTTATTTAATAATTCTAAGATAAAAAATTATTTTACAGTAGAGATTTATATAATTTTCTTTTTTCTTTTTGAAAATGAATAGAAGAGGGAGATAGCAATAGAAAGAAAAGAGAGAAAAAGACAAACAAAAAGAGGAAAGGAATAAAGACAAAAGGGTTAAAATATAAAAAGAACACATGTACAATTTGACTTTGTGAATTTTGGATTAATGAATTTGTTTGGTGCTTTTGTATATTTCATTCTTCTATTTTATATTCCCTTTTAAATGTTAATTAAATAAGTAAAATTGTATAGAACACTAACATTTAATTTTCTAAATGATATGAAATTAATATGTTAGGAATTCAATATTTACACACATCTTAAGCATACAAAATTAAAAAAAAATATGTAATTAAAATCTATATGCTTATAGATGTATTTATTGTCATTCTTTGTTTTCTTAATAGTTCTTTTTGAAACTAAAAGAAACATTTTGCAGTTATTATTTTATTAGAATTTAATAATTAAAAAAATATTTTAATATTTTAATATTAAAAATATAATAATATTCGGTTATTATAAAAATTTAATAATGCTTTTCATTACAAATGTTGAAATGCGAAAAATTACCTAGTGATAATTATAATGGATTAAGAAAGTATATACTAACATAAAATTATATAACATTAATCTAACATAAAAATTGTATAACATTAATCTAATTTAATTTGTTACATTGAGTTTTACTATTTTCTCATGTTAATAGAGCATAAGTTATTACATGTAATTTAATCATAGTGTAAGCATATGATACAAATATTATTAGTGAATAAAATTTATAATTCAATTAGAAATATATTTTTAATTTTTTGACTGTTTTATTTTTGGGAATCCATAGTTCACTTTGGCCAATAATAAAAACAGAAATTTAAAGGTAGTCCATACCAAGTTCCCTTTATCAGAACATTTAATAATGATTTAGACAAAATCAAAGATCAAGTAGTTAGAATATGTTGTAATAGATACGGGAATAAATGAAGAGACAAAAAGACAAAAGGAAAGAGGAAGACGTAATGAAATGAAGCTAGAAAATGTACTTATAGAATTCTAGAATGAGTTTCAGTTTGTGATAGTGGATCCATGAAAGAAATTTATTTGATAAATTAGAGTCTCGTATTAAAGGAATCATTCATCCTTTAAAAGGCTGATATAAAGTATGTATTTTTTTTTTGCATATTATAATTAATATATAAAAATAAATATTTATTGATTATTATTTTGTGACGATTTGAAAATGCATGAGAGCGTGGTGAATTGTTTCTTTTTTTCTCTAGTCGACTAACTATATTCAATAGTCAACTGTTACTCTAACAATTATGAAACTTCAACTAAATCAGAAAGTAAATGTTAAATGTAAATGACACTAGATAATTTTATATTAGTAGCGTTCCAAATGAGATCTAGTCCAATTCTATTGGGATCAAGAAGGGTGTTCTTTTCATCTCTTGTAACTTGCTCTTGTACAAAGGAATTGGAGGTTAACTCCTATTTCTACACTCAATTTCTCTTCCTTGTAACTTGATACAATGTCTCACCAATAATATTTTTCTTCCTCCTTTTTTTTTTTTGCATACACAAAAAGACTCATGAATTACATTGTTTGTTAAAAGTAGAAAAAAAGAACTTGAGAAGATCCATGATTTGTATGATATTTTCTTCCTTAGAAGTTAGAATGGCTTTAAGTAAGCTGATGAACTACCCGTTTGAGAGTCTTGATAAAGATGGCAACCCAGAGATTTGATCCTGGAAGAGAAATAGATTGATCTTATTTTCAAGAGGCGATGCAGTATCTTGACACTCCTGACTTCCTTAATTCTCCTAACGTGATTGATATCTCTTTAATTGATATAGAATTTCTTCATATATATGCTGCCTCCAGTTGGTGTACTGTTTTCTTCGGTCTAGTCTATTGAATTCTCTGTAAATTCTTGTCGATACTGCTTAGATTCTAATGGTGTTGGTTTCTTCCCTTGATTGTTGTAGTCTTCAATTAATATCTCATTTTTTGTAATTTATTTCTTTAATAGCTATGCCTTCCTTGTCGAGTTGAATGTTATTCCTTAGTTTGATATCCTCTCATCGCAAATACCAAACTCTTGTCTGATGTTTTAATATTTTCCTACTCGAACAATCTCCCTTTTTTTAATAATGGCAATTTAATAGTACAAGTCTAGTTAAATTTTCTATTGTGTGGTTGATCGAATAATGCTCCCCCTGAATTGGTTATCCGTCTTATACTAATATATTCCTCGTCCTCCTCCGCACCTTTGACATTAGTCAAAAAACATGGAGACACGCAAATTCACCAAATAAGATAGATAGATATGAAAACAAAAGCAACAAACAACTAACTACATATTAAGCAAAGGTCAGCCATCCGAGCAAAAGACTGGACTAGAATCTAGAGCAAAACCGCATTAGTCATTCAAAATCGATAAAAAGTTCATTGCCTAAAGAAGTATATTAGAGTCTTAACAATCACATCATTCATGCTATCAAACTTTATAGAGATAGTATTAGAGAGCTTCGTATCTGGTCTGAATAGAGACAACCACTCTCTTTGCCTCCTTGATAATCTGATCTAACCTAAGTCCGAGATGAGCAATGTTAATACTAACCTGTAACATTCTTGTGGCTTTTTCATAGAAAATTGAGTAATGATGACGTCTTAAACTAGTACCCTTCTTCTTTTCACAATAATTAAGAAAATTTCTGCAGGGTGATAAGTGGGAGACAGAAGAGCCAGTTGAATGATTTAGAAGAACAACACCGTAGATGCATCAAAGCCACAGAAGAACCTAGAGAATCATCAGTACATACATATCTTATACTAATAAAGGCTCGAGATTTGCTGCCAAACATTGTTTGACAAAGAGAGGCAGAAAATTAGTCAGATTAACGTTATTGACTTCCATTATTGAGTGATGATCATACTATATGTAAGACCTGGGAGGGTTCTCAAGCAATCTTCCAACAGGTTAACAAAAAACAGATAACTTGAGCTTCCGTTTGGTGACCTTATAGGTAATAAAGTATCTCGCTGACAAAGAGTAAAATGAGAACCTCCACAGGAAAGGAGAGTAGTATTAACAGTCACAACACACATTTTTCAAAAGATAAATCAGGACCTAATTGGATGGGGGAGGCGGGAGAATCATAGGAATCTAAAATACACTTTTTGATTTTCAGATGTAACTTTAAAATCAGAGGCAAGGTATAATCTGGATTCACAACTAACCCAGAGAATTTAACCTTAAAGATAGAATCAAATAGAGCGCTAATGTGCCGTGATTTTACTGGCATACTGATGCTTAAACTAAGAAATAAAAACAATCTCAAGTATGTTTGTGTTAAATGTTGCAGGAAAATAGGTTCAGAAGGGAAATATGCAAAGTAAGGTATAGCGATCAATGAAGGCTAATGCCTGTGCCCACGCAGTCGTTGTCTCAATGCACGATTCATTCCCGAGCCGTGGGGAGAAGATCAAGTTTTAAAGATGAGAAACAATGCACTTAACGGGTTGAAGGCATGACTCGTTGCCGCCTGGTAATGAGTCGTTAAGTCAGTCGTAAGACCGAAAGATGATTTCTAAAAAGTATCCAGTTAAAGGCACGGAAGACGTAACGAGTCATCAAATGGGTTGACGACTCATCAAAGAGAGCACTAGTATGAAATGTCAAGGTTGCTTACGTCTCACAAGTTTTTTTAAATGCTTAGTCAGCTTATTCATGTTGGTTGGAGAGTTTTAGAGTGCCAAGCCGCCGAGGAAAGGGCCGTGGAAAGGCCAAACGAGTGCCAAGTCGAGATTTCCGCGGAGGAGGCCGAACTGCTGCCCAAAGGCGTGGCACGGAGCTTCTCCTCCAGTGCTAGCCAACGTGGCATGGAGAAGAATCTAACATGTTGGGAAGCGTGCCACGTTGCCTGTCTGCTGCCTCAAGTATAAAGGCCTCACTTAGATGTTAAGTCATTTCATAAACCTCGGCCAGCAGAGATTAGGCAGACGAAAGGTGAAACTTATTAAAAATCAAGGCGATTACATCAACAATGCCGCCCAAATCTAAATTAACTCCGGTAGTGAAGTATAAGGTTTGTAGAGCATCGCGGCGGAGTTATTTTCGTAAAATACGCCCTGACAAACTGCTGCCCCCGAGCCTAAGTTGGTGGAATTTTTCAAACTAGTGCCACATGATCACAAAGCTGAAAGCAGGTATATATCCTCTAGATTCCCTAGAAATTACGATTGTTTTGATCGTTTTTTGAAAAGTTGAAGTGTAGTCAATATACAGATATATAAGTTATTGTTTTCTTTCTGAATTCAGTAATGAAGCTGGCCCTATTCTTCCATTAATAGATTACAAAGCAGAAGGACAGTTGAACATGAGCCGATACTCACGCTAGTCGAAAAACGGCGACCCAGGTATGGCAAGTCTCAACTCGGCAAGTATCCTTATCGTACAGTGTTACGACTTAAGTTCTCAAATTGAAATAACGATCCAGATGCTGCGGAGTTTCACCATTAGATTGTAATTCGGATATGTTGTAATTGGATATTGATATAATAATAAATATCATATGTTGCGATTAGCTAGCCAATAGGGATTATAGCTATTTTAAATTCTGTGTTAGCTGCTAGAAAACGTATTCAGATCGTATTGCAGGACCCTTGTTGAAAGGGGGCAGGTTAAATGTGATTCGCAAGCAGGAACTCTATAGAAACTCTTTAGTTCTCAGTTTATTGTGATGGTAGACTTATGTTTGCTGCCAGCCCTAGACTCTAAGCCCGTAAGAGTTATTGGCCTCAATCAGCTCGTTAAACCAGTATGGGCGCAGTTAGGCGGTGTAACCCAGTTATGCCTGTATTGGCAGGAGTATCCCTAGAGGTCATTGACATTATCATTCCAGAACTAGAAACAGAGATAGAATAGGTATATTCTAGAGTTAGCGACCACCGTGGTTCTCCAAAGGTATTGAGTGATCGCCCGCCATCCCTTTAGCCTTATTAGTGATTGTTAGTCTTAGTTAACTTAACAGTTATCATGTAGGATGCCCAACAATCCAACCCAGTCGTCCGAGCCAGATAAACCCATGGGTACCCTGAAGGAGGTCCACACGTGGCAGTCGCTGATGGGCCAAAGACCCCCAGCCGGTTCTTGTAAGGTATTCAGCACACTCGTGTAAGAGGGCTAGTCTATATAGAATTGCTTATAAGATTGGGAATTGCCCAGAACAGCAATACTGATCTGAGGATCCAGATAAGGCTTAGGGAGTCAGTAGTACTCTGCTAGTACAGTGTTAGCTACAGTTAAGGAGATCGCAAGCTCCTATGAAGGACCAGGGTGTCAATCGGGCCAAAAGAAAGTTCGACCAAGTCCAGCTCTCTTATAGTTGTTTAATTAGAAGCAAAAAGTAATTAGCTATCCGCAACCTCACAGTTATTAATGAGTTGTAGAGGTCTCGAGTAGGACATTGAGAGTATTGCTAGTCCACTTCAGACCTCGCCTATTCAATCCTGCATTATTAGAGATCATGATCACTATTAGAATCCTCTGATCAAATAAGGGCACATGGCGTGCCTGCAGACATCCATACAGATTATCCCAGAAGAGAGGAAAAGAATAGCTCCAGAAGGCCAGATACGCCTTCTTTATATAGATAGATTGATGTGTCAAGATAGCACCGGGCTGGGGTTTCCCCGCTAGAAGCTTTCCATGACCACCCCAGGATTAATAGATGTGTCGACTCGCCTGACAGGGGCGAGGATACAAGTCGCTCTATGAAGTAGTATGCTGGTTTAAGGGATGAAGATGGGGATCTAGATCCTCATATTGCCGTGGTTGGTCTTATACACACTCTCCGCCGAGCTGCCATTTCCGGGTGTAGATATCGTGGAGTCCTCCACTCAGACACAGGCCCAGCAGTTCAGGGGCCAAGCAGGCCTCAGCTGTAGACCCAGGGACCGGTAGGTTGGCTGTAGTACTGCAGTAGAGTTGTAGACACCTGAGTAGGGGTATAGATTGAAATGTGCTCTTAGAATTTATGGGGGTTCAATGAGTTATTTTGTGTCGATTGTACCTCCTGGGCTTATGGGGCCAGGTAGGGTTCTGTATGAATTCCTGTCTGCTAGCTGTAGTATAAATGTGTGCAGTCTTAGCTTGTGTACATGTAGTGTCAGTTAGATGCAGAGTACGAATCAACAGCGCAAGGAGTTAACATTTCGGCTCTTTTTTATTTACTTAGTCCTATTCACAAATCTTATCTATTTCCTTACATATTTGGTACAACTTGTACTGACGCCCTTCCCGGAGTTGCATTACTTGCCTGCAGGTGCAGATAGTCACGAGGAGCAGGTCCTCGTAGTTTCAGTCAGCCGTACGGAACCGCGCCCTCTTCCGGCTTGTGTGGATAGAGGTTTATTCCTTTTAGTTTGTATAGTATGGGTAGGTCGGGGCCCTGTCCCAACCATCTCATTATCCCTAGAGGCTTGCAGATTGTGTTACTTCCTGTGGTTAGAGATGATATCGGCCATGTGGGGCCCATGTGTGTTTTAGACTACGTGTAAGCAATGTGTGGGCCCCCGTTTAGTCGGTTGATTTGTAGCCTTTGTCGGCCCGCACAGAACTTCCACGATTGCTCTGTCTCCTGGTTAGCTGTTTATTTTCAGGGCTATAGGCCTTGTCGGATGGGGGTGATATTTACACCGCTTATATAGCCCGTTGTTATTTTCTTGATTCCAGAGTTAATGTCGCCCCGCACCGAGGTTCTTAGGCTACCGGGCCAAGCAGCTCAGGTCCTAGTAGGGCACAAAGCGCTCATGCCTCCCAAGGTGGGTGTGACACATGTGCACTGAATTTTGGAGAACCAAGATTGAGAGGCCTAACAACTCGTGCACTGACACAATGAGTCGTTAGGTTACCCATACCACGACCGGGCCTACTACCGAGGATGACTAATTTCCATCGCATCTCAACTCGTTAAAGAGACCTAACGAGTCGTTACTTGAACTGTTATCCTGTCAAGACCTGAAATTCAAATTTAGTTAGGATAAGATTTGTTTGGAACTATAAATATAATTTGTAGGTTTATTTTTAGTACAATTATTTACCAATTTTCACGAGATTCTAGTGTTGTTAATCTATCATTCTGGTTCAAGAAACAAAGTTTGTAATTTGTTCTTGGATTTGAGAAGTAAATAAATACTGGAGTTTTGTTCATCGATTTGGAGATATATATTCAATTCATGTGGTTTTATTCTATGAATTGTGTTATAATTATGATTTCTTCTATATTTTGTGATTGTGATATTTCAACTATGAGTAGCTAAAACCATAACTAAGGTTGGTGGGAACTATGATGAATTAACACATATAGGTAAAACACTTAGTGATTCTGAACGGGTTTAATGCATGATTGTTTTTCCTTCATTTTAATTATTTCTTAACGGTTGCAAACATTGGAACTTGTCTATATCTTACTTACCGGATCAAGGGGCAAGAATGGAAAAAGGATTAACAACCGAGATTTGAGGCCATCAACTCTCATCTAAGAGCTTGAACTTGTCTGGGAATAGCTAATCCGATATTAAGGGTAAGGGTTAATTAAGAAGACGTATACGGACTGTTGCATGGTGATAATCATCTAGATAGGGGACCAACCATTTAGGTGAACCTAACTTACCGATATTGCATGCTAAACACCAGAATAGATCACTAGTGTAAAAGCCTTGTGGTTATGAAGTCTTGGGAACACAACTTAGTCAATTTGTTGATTTAATGTTAAACTAAAATTGATTTAAGTATCCAATAGTTCTTTACTCTTGTTTATTATTTTATCCCGAGGAAATAAGTAATCCGATAGTAATAGTCAGAATCACATTAACTCAAGTTCTCGCGATATTCCTGGGATCGTATTCCCAACCTTGTTGGATTTTATATTTGAAATCGATTCACTTTATATCCCAATTGAGAGGTGTAATTTGGCCGTATCAAATTTTGGCGCCGCCGGGAATACGGCTAAGGCTTTTGTTAATTGTGTTTGCTTTACTGTTGGTTTTTATTTTATTTTTATTTTTCTTTTGTTGTTTTTGTTCTTAACAAGTCTTAGGTTCATGCATGCGCAGTACTAGAGTAAAGAAAAATCTCTGAAGTCCAAATCGATCACGAACTTGAGCAACACCGAGAAATCTGAGAAGAATGACCAAGATACAAGAGTAAGAGACAGTGACCAAGCTACTAGAATGTTGGCTGAGGAACAAGCTCGGGCAAGAGATAGAGATTTAGCAAGGGTTGTTGAAGAGCAACGCCTAGCCGTTGAAGCAGAGTTGCTGTTAGAAGGAACAGAGGTCCAGATCAACAGAGGCACCAGTATTTCGATGAGGATGATGATGCTGATATTGACGAAGCTTAACCCACTCAGAGAGCTATTGTCCCTCCCCCTTTGCCTGTTGGGGCAAATTTTGATATTAACAGTGCTATGATCCAACTGCTTAACATGAAGGGGATATTTGAGGGTCATGCAACCGATGATGCACATGCCTGGCTCGACTAATTTCGTGGGTATCTGCAAAGCATATAAGCAACCAGAGTGAGTTAGGATGCGATACGACTGAGGTTATTTTCCTTTTCATTAGGAGTGAGGCACCGCTGTGGTTGGCAAAACTGCCCAATGATTCTCTACATGGAGGGAGTTGAAAAAAGCTTTTCTAGAAAGATTTTCCCACCTCTAGAGCTTCTCTCTTGCAGCTGAAAGATGAGATATACAACTTCAGGAAGTTGAGTTCTGAGGAACTTCATGATACATGGATGAGGTTCAACAAGAAGCTCAAAAGGGTGCCCAACCATAGGATCCTAGATGATACATTGCCGAAATTTTCTAGGGTCCTAAATGCCAACACCAAGAAGGTAGGCTGATACCGTGTCTGGCGGAACATTTATGAGTCACACTTATGCTAAAACTGCTAAGCTACTAGACAAAATCACTAAACCAACCGCGCATGGTAATAAGAGAGTCGGAGATTCCGACTGGTTCTTATGTGGTAGGTATGTGTATGGAGAAGAGAAGGAAGGATGAAGAGAGAGATCAAGATATTGCTGAGGTAAAGACTCACAATAGGCTGCTTGCCAAGCATTTGATGGGGAGTTCTGGAGCTGAAAAGGTGAATGTTGTGGGTTCTCATGCAAGGCGAGAAATGATGGAGGTGAATTAGAATCTGAGGAGGAAGCATCATATAAATGATCCAAGGCGGGTTTTCGACCAATACCCAAGGGTCTAACCAAGACTCTTGGCATCAAGGTCAGGGGAACTAAGGTCAGAACTACTATAGGGATAACAATTACTACCGAGGCCAATACAAAGACAATGGAGATTGGAAGAAGCGTGAGGAGTACAAGAATGACAGAAGCGGTCTATATGTTCCTCCAAGGAACCGTGAGTTAGAGTCTAGTGGTTTAAGGGTTGAAGACATATTTTCCAAGGTACCTAAGCAGATGGAGGCAACAAATGGCCATTTCAAGGAGCTCACACTGATATTCTGGTATGAACTAAAGGTGGAATCACATGCCATGGCAATTAAGCAGATTGAGCAGCAACATAGTCGGATGTCTATTTGCATGAACCAGAGGCAGAAAGGCACACTTCCAGCAATACAATGCAAAATTTGAAAATGACAGTCATTGCATGGCGATCACTACAAGGAGTGAAGGCGATAGTTGATCCTCTGAGGCCTTGTGACTAATGAGGCAGAAGAGCTCGCATTGATTGATGATGATAGGATGACAGATTTTGAGGATCGAACTTGGTTGATGATTCAGTGTGGTGAATACTGCCCTAGTAAACGGCAAAGGAGCATGGATCTGGAAAGGAAGGAGAAGGAGGCACCACAAAACGTTCACACCGATCCCTAGATCTCCTCCCCCTTTTCCACAAAGGTTGAAGAAAAAGGTCGAAGATGGAAAGTATCACAAATTCATCTCCATGTTGAAATAATTATCTGTGAATATCCCATTAGTCGAGGCACTCGAGCAGATGCCCGGTTATGCTAAATTCATAAAGGACCTTGTCACTAGAAAGAGGACTGTGAGCTTCGAACCTGCAGATAATTTGCACCACTGTAGTTCAATAGCATCCCGTTCTCTATTTCAGAAGAAAGAAGACCCGGAGCATTCACCATACCATGAACAATTGGAGCCTTTAACTTTTCTAAGGCGCTATATGATCTGGGAGCTAGTATTAACTTGATGCCAACAGCAGAAGTGTTCAGACAGTTGGGCTTGGGAGCCCCTAAAACCACTACCACAGCTTTTGATGGCAGATCGTACGATGAAGAATTCAAGGGGGAATTCTATGATGTTCTAGTGAAGGTGGAGTCTCTTATATTTCCAGCCGATTTTGTCATCATGGACTGTGAAGTTGATTTGGAGGTCCCCATTATTTTTGGGGCGACCATTCCTCGCCATAGACGTGCTCTTGTAGATATGGAGACTGACAACTGAAATTCTGCTGAACACGAGGATGTGACATACAATGTATGCAGATCCATGAAGCAGCCAAATGACATGAGGGTGGTCTCAGTAATTGATGTTGTGGAACCTGAGTTTTCAATTATGCCCATTGAGGAGTTTTTGATTCTTGATGACTTAACAATAGTTTTGATGGATGTTGGTGCTGAGAAGATCCATTGGGGTGAGGAGATTGTTAATGCACTTGCTGGCATGGAATATATGCTCCAAAGAAGATTGATCTTGAATTGAAGAATGCAGACCCCACCAGCCAAGCCATCTATTGAGGAGCCTCCAGCATTGTAGCTCGAAGCACTCCCGTCTCACTTGGTGGTATGTATTTTTTTAGAACCGCTAACACTTTACTGGTCATTGCTGCAGCTAACTTGGAGGAATGGCAAGTGGAGGCTCTGGTTTCTATTTCAAGAGATATTAAAACCATCGGTGGACCATTGCAGACATTACTGGAATCCTAGCCGGTATTTTTCATAAGATCCAGCTAGAGCCAGATTGTATTCCGAGCATTGAGCATCAGCGTAGGTTGAATCCACCTATGCAAGAGGTGGTCAAGAAGAAAATCATCCAAAGGGGTTGGATGGGGGTGTGGTTTACCCTATTGCTGATAGCAAATGGTGAGCCCAGTTTAGTGTACTGAAAAAGGAGAAATCACGGTGGTCCCAAATGCTAACTATGATTCATTTCATTAAGGCCAATCACTAGTCGGAGAGTATGCATGGACTATAGGAAGTTGAACCGTTGGACTCAAACATTTATTAACTACATACATCTTGATTATTTAGAATATATATTTCTATGTAATGTATAAATTATAATTAATTATTTATTTATAGATAAGTTTTGTCTATGTTTTGTATATCTAACAAAGTTATAGAAGCATTGAAAGGGGAAACAAAAAGACTCCTAAGATTTAACTATATAAATTAGGATTCAAGCACTATACCCTCTGTTCCATTTTAATTTCTGGTGAATAAAAGTAGTTGTGTCAAAATACTTTCTAATTTCAAAATTCAAGAGATAATTAATATTTTTTAATTTTACCTTTAGTACTTAAAGTCATTCTACACAAAGAAAAGAATAATTATTGTATGTTTATAAAAAATTAATAGGTTATATTAGTTAAATTTACCATTCCTATTAATTTTTCTAATAAATGTGAAAATCTTATTATAACATTAAAATGGAATAGAGGTACTACTAGTTACCAATAATTACAACCATTTGAAATCATTATTGGCTGAGTTTTTGACCAAAAATCATCCCTCTTATTTCTCCTCAACTTTCACTACATCCTTATAATAGTTCACATAATCTAAAACATCCTTTAAGTTTCCCAAAGATAATAAAACATCCCTGGGTTAATATTACCGCCTATATTCGATGAATGTTTATATTTCCACGTGACCTTTTTTCTAGAAGGAAGAGCTCTCTAACTTCATCGTTGTTCTTGCAAGAAAAGCATATCCACCTTTTTTGTCTTTGATTTTTCAAATCTCTTTCTTCACAAATTCAATTATATAATTTTTTCCAATTTATTTTTCCTTTTCAGATTTCTTGATTAATGATCATCCAAACTTCTATTCTTTTTTCAGAATATGAATTTCTTGAATTAATTTTAAAGCATTTTTCTGTATTTAGATAGAAAATCTTATGCCGAAACTAAAGATTTTGGTCCAAGTAAAACTAAAAATGTGTGCTTTTGTGGTGGCAAAATTGGAAAATTGTATGCAAAATTTTAAAAGTGTGGAGAAATTTAAAAAGTGCAATTTTGATGGGCAAACTCTATGTGGGCTGTTCTTTAGAGTAAGTATCACAATCAGTCAAATACCATAAATGATATTTGAATCATCGAGTATTGAATAATGAATTTCAATTTCCATTAGTGAATTCTCTAATTTACCTGAGTCTTCTTGAATTCTGTACTGAGGTTTATTTTTAGTTGATCAAAACTGAGTCATGCTCATGCTTCTCGTACATGTAAACGCTCCAATGAGGTCATCCTACTACTAAAAAGGCCTAGTATAAAGGCATGTGCAGGGTACATGTCAACTTTTGGAGGTATCCTTAGATTTACATGCAATTAGTCCGACAAATAATTTATGGACCATTTATGAGTCAGGAAATGCATGCCTCGTGAGCCATTACTGAGCACAGAATGGTTGGGACTTTATTGCCCTCTGCTTTGACTTATCTCCATCAATTCTTAATTTAGTGTATGCAGTCTATTAACCAAAATTTTTAATTTTATGATCATGATTTATATAGGATCCTTCACTAATACGGGAACACTTACTGTCCGACCATGCTATCAAGTCTTAGCAAAAACTCTGCCTTAGATACATACTTTACAATATTTGGCAACTTCAGTTATCCCAAAATTCAAAATCAGCTACCTACTGCTATTTTTTTTGTATCACACTCATGTGTTCCATATTTAAACTGAAAAAATGTGCAACACCATGAATACTGAGACCGCTAATCATATTTTCTTGAATGCTCCAAACTGACAAACTTCTAGTTGACTCTGACATTGGGACTACATAATACCCTTGTAACCTGCTGACCGATTCATCTCACCGGTTTCATACACTTACTAACCTTTAACTAAACAAGTTCTTTGAACATGTTTCACACAAGGTTTTATCTCTTTTTGTCTTAGGCTCATTAGACTCAGCGTAATAAAATTCATCTCGATCATGTTTCTAACCATTAATTATGATATTGTAAAACATCTTGCATGAATATTGGCTACTATGTGGTGAATCAGGGCAAAAATAACCTACAGTCTCACTTCAACTAACTTGAGGACCGCCACATGACTCGACTTACATGTTTACTATTGACATGAGGGTGGATAACATCTACAACTTGGAAGGCGTGGGAGGCGTATTTAGGAATAGGAATGGACGATGGAGTTTAGGACTTACACATTCTACTATAATTACAGGTGTGCGAGGCTTTCATGTAGAATTACTAAATATAAGTGTAGAAAATTGGAAAAATGTGCAAATAACTGAACAAGTGCAGAAATTAAAAATTGTGTAAGTAAAATTGAAAAATGTATGCAGAAACTAAATTAAGCGCAGAATGAAGAAAAATATAGTGCAAAATTAAAAGATATATGCAAACCGAAATGTAAGTGCATAATCAAGAAAGCAGCCATAGTGCAGAAATTGAAAAATGTGTGCAGAAACTGAAAAGTATGCATAAATGCAGGAAAAAGCAGATTACACAAATTATGTTGCAGAAATTGAAAATAAGTGAGAAACTAAAAATTAAGTGTGTAAAATATAGAAAACTAATTTCAGAAATACCAAATGCCAAAGGTTGAAACATGTAAAAAATCAGAGTTTGAAAACTTCATATTGAGCCATATGAAATGAACTTAATTTTTAGAAGTCATTACATTACAAAATGAACTTGTGTCATTCCAAAATCAATCATGTCGTTTCTAAATGAACAAAATGGTAACAATCAATATCTACAACGCTATGCAACTTGATGTGCAATCATTGCTACTAACCTCTTCTAATATGAAAAGGGAATAAGAGAAATTTAAGTTAGATGAATTTTATAATAAAGTAAGACAAATTATTGCTTGATACACGTGTGTATCTCACAAGAAGTTTGTCAAGAAAGCAGATAGATTATTGCGTCCACTTGATGTGTTCTCAACCATAATAGAGTCCAAAGATGAAGGGGTATGTTGGTTCTGGTTCAACATTTATGAAGAGGAAGTTCTTTTGTTGTGATCGGGTCTACCGCACATGCTACAATCAACTTATTTTTGGTTCCTTCTTATCCTAGTCCTTGGGGCTCCAGGTTCATCCACTTCTTTCCTTCTTAGTCTTTGTTTGTTTCTCTTTTTTCAAATAAGAAGGTGTCAATGGTTGAGGATTAGATGATTTAGGCTACAATCTTGCCCATTCATAGGTAAGGGCGGATGTATATGCTTTCTTGCAAGTGCAAACCAACCTTGTATCAGTCCTGAACATAATCTATAATCTCATCTTTTTTCATCTATATAGCACAAATAGCATGTTTGCAAAGGTATCCCTGATAATTCCTATTTTCATAACTACATTGATCTTGTTGTACAAGCCCACAACAAAAGTATCAATATCAGTAGGCCCTATGATTTCATAATTCCATATGTAGGCCTTTCGAGGAATATAACCAGAATCTCCTCTGCTTCTTGGCGTACTTTTCATAGTTGAATAAGCTTTATCACCCAAAGTCCATTTTTCAGTTTTATTCCTATTGATAACTTAGTCATGAATATATGTCTTATGGTCTCTAGAAGTTTGAGATAATGGCTTATCTCTAGCATAAAGAATGAAACTATTGAAGACCTCATTACACATTGTTTAATAACATGTCACACTTTGAAAGTGGTGAGAAGTAAAATCTGACCACCACTTGGTAACTTACAAGAAATCCATCTATACACCTCTTTATCCAATTCAAATATCTCCAACATAAAACACAGTTAAATGATTCAATGTTTGCTTCTAGTTTGCTTTCTAAAAGCACCCTTGATGCATGACCAGGAACACAACCTTTTTCTGAAATTATTCTGCAAGTGTCTCACACAAAACCTGTGAGAAACATTTGATAACACTTCTCAAAAGCTTCAAGAAGGCCTTTTACTCGTCTCGACATGAATGTCCACAAACATTGCCATTCTATCTCACACAATCGTCAAATAGTTCAAAAACCATTGCCATGTATCCTTACACTCCTTTTCCAATGGTATAAGCTATAGAAAAGATATTGTTATTTCCATCTAAACCAACAACAAACAATTATGTCTATACATAATCTTTCAACAAACAACCAACAACACCAACGATCTTGCCACAACCTACCTTAAATCCTTCTTTATATGCTGCAAAACAAATGTATAATATTTGAAATCTAGACGGATTGTTAGGGGTCTTATTTGGTGTCAATTTCATGTAAATTGATGTTCTGGGTTTGGATCACACAATCTCATTGATATAATTCCACAACCTGCTAAATTGATCATTTAAATTACTATCAATCAGAGAAATAGCCTTCCATTCTAGCTTTTCTTTCTTGACATAAAGATACATCTACTCCCACTTACTTACTTCATCTCTAAATTTTGATGTCTTCCAACTGCTTGATTTAATTCTATCGACATTAACCAAATGCAAGTAACATTCTTATTCTTGACATTCTAACGAAAACATGCTCGAGACGTAAGTCTTTATCTGAAAATCATACCTATGCATTTGAAGCTAGAATTACCCACTTACAAGAGACTACGTTGCATTTCCCCGTTGCTCTTTCTACATCATCCTTAATCCACTCGACCATCCTTCCTCTTTTAACCTCATGAGTAACTACAACTTTCTTTAACTCTTTTTGGTTTCGAAATACTTGTCCTAATGCTAACTTAGGATTAGAGTCATTAGTCTTTGGATTATGATTTTGAAAGTCAAAATCTTCGTTAGATGCATCACTATCACTGTTCAAGCTTTTTGTGTCACTGGATACAATACAATCTGAGTCGCCATCTTGTTATGCAACTTTTTGCTTTGTTCTCGCATTTGTGTTGCCAATCGGTTAAAACGTTTCAATAGAAGGATCAATATTTTTGTCAAATAAGATGTCATCTTCATAATTTGAATCTTCAAATTCTCCATAGTCAGATTCATTATCAGAATCATTATACATTGCTGGACCCCATACATTAAATCTACCAATAAAGTAATTTTTATTATATAATACAAATGAAGCTAATTTTGTTTATCTAAACATCATGTTCTTTCTCTCTAAAGTGGTCCCTGCTGTTGTGCATATATATGTTTTATGCCTTTACATTCATTTGTCCACAATCTATTGTATATTTACCTTTACATTCATTTAAAGTAATTTTATAACTAAAACAAAATAAGAACAACTAAACATAAAGTAACACTCTATTATTTGAAACCATTGTTAGGTGTGTATCACAGATTCAACAACAAGCTCCTCAATTTGCTAAATGAACGACAAAGTTTTTATCCATAAAAAAGTTGTTTAACTATTAAAGAACTCACTCAAGCTTCCCAGAAGTGCCATTCGCTTATCAAAAGGAGGGAAGCAAGATTTTGGGGGAGAAAAGGAGGGAAAAAGAAATGTCATGTGAGAATACAATGATCCTTGAATATAGATGGCAATATAACAGAAGGAAGTCTTTAATTATCTTAGAAAATTCTAAAGAATGTTTTAGGTTATGTCAAATATTATAAGGATGTAGTGAAAGCTGGAGAAAAATAAGAGGAATGATTTTGATTAAAAACTCATTATTAGTTTGTATAATGCGAAGATGAAACTTATATAAGCAAGTGAAATTGATAACTTTGAAAAAGCCCGCACTTCAAAATGAGATGTGGACAACCTACCATTATTGATTGTTGATATTTCAGAGAGCACCGATTATGTAAAATAATCATACCATTATGGAGTTCTTCGTTTGTTCATTCTTCCTCAAAACTAAAAGAATGTGTCTTGAAATAATTTTGTTCTTGTTGACATTACAGTTATAAAATACTCCCTCCATTCAATTTTAATTATTAGTTATATTAAAAATAGTTGTTTCGAAATATTTGTTAGTTTCAAAATTAAAAAGATAATTGACCATAATTTTTCAATTTATCCTTAGTAATTAAACTGTCCTAAAATGTAGAAAAGAAATATTAATAGATTTTATATTTAAAAACATAGGTTATATTAGTCAAAATACCATCCTTATTAATTTTTCTTAATGAGTGTGCAAATCTTATCCTAACAATTAAAATAGAACAAATAGGAGTATGTTTGAACCAATATTTTATGTGATTTTAAAAATATACAAGTTATATAAAATATCATATTCACATAGCCCATATTTTTATATTACACCCACATAGCCTCTTTTTTTCTCGCAACAATGCTTATGCAGCTAAGCTTATACAACATTATACAAAATTATACAACGATTATAAACACTATACACTTATTGTACATAATGTATAAACCCTTGTATAAAATTATAAAAGCGTATAAGAGGTGTTTATACACACTTTTACATTGTTATACAAAATTATAAATTATATAAAAAGTCTTGATCTCGTACGAACTTCAACTATGAAACTCCATTCGAAATGGTCAAATCTTTCAAATGGCTTCAAATTTTAATCATAACTTCGAAATTACACTATCAATCGCAATTATCAAATTTGTTAAAAATTTTCACACAAATTTAAACCCATTTGTGAATTTTCGGGCATCTTAAAATTTTAATAATAGTGTCACGCCCTGTCTGGGAAGACTGGCACCTGGTGCCCTAGTAGGACCGGATCGCAACCGGTGAGCCTAAGCACATCCGTGCCTGGCTAGCTCTATCTCGCATTTCTGGAAACAACGGGCTATATAACGGCCGTAACATGCCCCCGGCCGACCGGGGCCTATAGCCACCTGTATATAACTGTTACACCCCGTGTACTCGACACATAGATGACCTATTCGCAGCACACACATTTGAGCCATACATGCTAGAAAGGCCCGGGAAAAGACCGAACTAGAAACCTGTCAATATTCAGTGGAGCTTGGGCATTCTCCGCGATAGTATGCGTCGCCGGAGGTGGTTTCCACGCCGCCCTGCATACAGTCTGTCCAGCCTGGGCATAAATCCCCACTTCGGTTTAATTGATTAATTATCTTAAATTTCCAAAGAACTATGAGAGAGACAGAGGGCACGTAGCAGTATTATAAATTATCGCCCGATTACTTCAGCCCAGTCCAAATTCAGTTTCAATCTCGATCACCCAGAAGGGAGCATTCCTTACGAGTTTCATGAGGCTTCAGCCGATACCGTCGTGCTACTGGGGCTAAGGTAAGGAATTGCCTAAATTCTAAAGACAAGTTCTAGCTCTATGAATATTTCTTCTGACTTTCTGAGGTGTTGTAAGTGGTGCTTTTGACTGCCTTCCGATGTCAAAGCTTAGGCCATAAATATATCTAAAGTGATGTTTCTTCTGATTATTGGTGTATTTAGTCCACTGACATGAATGCAGTTGGGAGAAATAGCTGAGTACTGACCGAGCTTCGTCCGTTAGCTGGACAGGTCTGAGGTGCAATAGATGTAGTTGTTTTCTTCGCAAGTTAGTAGCTTTGTTTGTATATCATAGTGATCCAGTTAGATTTCCTGAAAGTTGAATATTGAGTATTGTGTAGTTCAGTAAATCTGGTTTGTGTTATGTCGTACTCAGTCTGGAAAGTTAGTCAAGAAGCTAAATGGCGAGTTAGCATTCCAGACTCAGTATAGCCAGTATATGATTAGAAAGCATGTTTTTAGAATAATATGACAGATATTCAGATTAAGAGTTAGTAAAGTAAAATCAGATAGACAGATAGTATCCTGGCTACAGATTAGCCATTCAGACAGATGATATCTTGGTTAAGGGGCCATACAGACAGATAGTATCTGGCTGCCAGACAGCCATGCAAAGCAGATAAAGATCACGCATTCAGTATAAAGCACAGGAGAATTTAAGATAACATGTGAAGAGATTGCACAAGAAATCAGAATTCAGATAGTATTTTTTAGTCAAACATGCTTGCTATATATATGTGCTTATTGCTGAGCTTGTTGTGTCGTGAGTACCCATGGCTGCCGCCCACAAGAGAATCATTGAGCGACTGAAGTGGGTGGGTTTGAGTCGCCATGAGTGGCATGCCGTCCCCAGTTTAAGAAGATGGGATGAAGCTTCATAATGAAGCCGACTGGGCAGCCACAGCAGAAAGCCTCCTGTTGCGCGCTAGCGCCTGTGGAAAGCAGATTCGTATCTGTTGCAGCCAGATGGCAAGAGTAGAGCCTCCGGACCCAGACACGTTATTTATATCGAGGTTATGGCTCGGTCGGCACTGTGGCCGACAGAGGCCTCGTAGTTGGGCAGATACGAGGATGGCTGGCTTGACTGGTGGCAGATTGCTGGCATCATCCGAGGTTGGTATTGGCTCTGCTTGATATATATATATATATATATATATATATATATATGTATGTATTTATGTGCTATATACTTGCTAATAGACAAAGATTGCAACAAGAATATAGGCATGCCTCCTGCCCTATCACAATATAGAGCCTGATCTCAGTTCAAGGTCAAGACCAGGATTCAAGATATCTCTCGCTGTTTAATTGCTAGTTATGTTATTTGTATTCAGTTGTACTAGTTGCTTGCACAGCCAGTACCAGCGGTACTGACGCCCATTAAAGCGATACTTGCCTGGGTAGGCTGATAGAGGGGAGGAGTCGATCCTCGTGATTTCAGCTGCCATAGAGTCATCAATCTCCTCGCCATCCGAGCGGAGACTGAGGTGTTCACTTTCTTTGTTGCAGGCTGGTAGCCGGGGCCCCGTCCCAACTATATCAGTAATACAGGTGCTTCTGCAGATTGTATATTTGTCTCTCCTTGTCAGTTGAGCTGAAACATGTGAGTTCTGCAGCATTTTTGTTATGCTGTTTAGCTACTGCTTATGTTGGCCGTGTGGGGCCATATCAGATAGTAAGTGGTGACTGTTGCCCACGTAGTTATTCAGTTTTCTCTATGTTGAGTTTCAGATGACTAGACAGCATGGTGGCCTTGTCCGCCCGCATAGGTTCCTTGTTATGAGTATGTTCTGTTAGCTGTTATTACATACATTGTGTAGCTATAGGCCCAGCTGCACAGGAGGCTGTGTTTACAGCCGTTATATAGCCCGTTGTCTCCCGAAATCTGAGATAGAGCCAGGAAGGCACTAGATGTGCTTAGGCTTACCAGTTAGCAGTCCAGGTCCGACAGGGCACCAGGTGCCAATATACCCCACAAGGCGAGGCGTGACAATAACTTCAGCTAACCAGAGACATACTTATTAAGAGGAAACCCATGCGGGCTGACAAGGCCACCATACTGTCTAGTCATCTGTGACTCAATAAAAGAATACTATATAACTACGTGACCGACAAGGTCACCACTACTATCAGATTATGTACCCACACTACTAAAAACAAACAATAATGCTAAACAACTAAACAAAATGCACGGCCTCACACGACCGGCACAACTAACCACAGGAGATGTATATATACAATCTGCAAGCCTCTATGAGTACTAATAAAAATGTTCGGGAAAGGGCCTGACCTACCCATACTGTACAACAAAGAAAATGAACTACACTCGAATATCAAGCCCGATGACAGGAGCCGATGACTCTATGAGCTGGCTGGAATCACGAGGGATCGCATCTCGTCTATGAGTACCTGCAGGCAAGCAATGTAGTGTCTCAAACAGGCGTCAGTACCACTGGTACCGAGTATGCCCAAAGCAACTGAACACATCTGAATAATAGCAACATAACTAGCAAACTCAGAACAAAGGTGAAATAACTGAATCTGTAAGAACCGATATAAGCTGAATCAGACTTTTCAGTACGCGGATAGGGCAGAGCGTACCTGTCGACGTGGCGATCTCGCTGATCTAATAGCTCATATATAAATATATAAATACATATATATAGCAAGCAAGAACCAATACCAACCGCCCATAAGCCGGATGGTGCCAACCAATCAAAATAATCTACCATACCCCTACCGGGTCAAAACCATCCTAAAAATAAGTCACTCCACTCATTTACTAACTATGAGCACTTCTGCCGGCCCCCTGGGTCTCCAGCCTGGGCCATGGCCTCTGATATGTCAACTGTGTCTGTGCCTCGGGAGTGGACTCCTCGTGTACTGTATCTGTAACTGTAACTGTATCTGAAATCTGTTCTGCATGCACAACAAAGGTAAACTATACTCGCTATGCTGATCAGCCTCTGGATATGGGGAAAAGCTTCATCCCATCTTTCGTCCTACCCTGATGGCATGCCACCTCTGAGTGACGTAAACCCACGCACTCAGTGGGCGACACAGTTACTGTTTCCCAGGGGCAGCGAGGATGCTCAAAGGTGCCCTCACGACACGATCAAGTCTCAACAATCAATAAACACATATAAAGCATGTTTAACTGAAAATACTATCTGTATGCCGATTTCTTATTCTGAACTCTTTCTCGTGTTATACTCGTTTCATATCGCTTTATACTGAATCTGAGATCCTATCAGAATGTATGGCTATACTGTAGCCAAGATGCTATCTGACTGAATGCTATACTGAGTCTGGAAAATAATAACTGCCATTTGGCGCCGTTCACTAACTTTCGACCGAATATGATATAACAACGCAAGACAGATTTACTAAATTTGCACAAAACTCAATATTCAACCCCGGGAATCTTCATTACGGAGTTTACTGTATTATACTAAGCTAAAGTTACTAACTTGTCAAAAGAAACTGGCTTACATTTACCTTTACTTTGGGTTATCCGACTAACGGATGAAGCCCGTCAGCATCTACCTATTTCTCCTAACCGCATTCACATATATGTCAATTAGGACTAAATACACCAATATTTTGAAAGAAAACATCACTTTCGATATATTTATAGCCCAAACTTTGGCTTATCGAAAGACGGTCGAAAACTTGCTATTTCTCAAAGTCCAGAAGGAGTAATACTCACTTTGCCAGGAGTATATTTTACACACTAATTTTGGAGCAATTCCACTTATCTTAGCTCGGTAGCGATGGATTTGTCGGCTGAATTTCGCTAAATCAAATTCGTAGAATGCTCCTCGCTGCTAAATACCGGCATCTGAGGTAAATTTAAATTTGGACTGCATTTGACGGCGTATTCAAATGAAAATTATCAAGATCCTTCGAGCCTCTATTTTCGCAGCCTTCTCTGGAGCTTTAAGGTTTAATGAATTAAACTGAAGTTGGAGGCTTTATATACTTGAGCTCCTCGACAAGGCCAACATGTCACGGAGCCAACGCGGAGGCTCCCCCTCCGTGACACGTTGCCATCGCGGAGGGCTCTGCCCCGGCTCCTTCCGCGAGGTTCGACGGATTTCTTATCCGGTCTTTTCCCTGATCTTTTCTAAAGCGTGGCACTAAATACTCTTAACCAACATGCGAACAGGGCCATCTATGTGTTGGAAATTTCATTGGGTGTAACATTCTCCTCCCCCTTAAGAACATTCGTCCTCGAATGTAAACTTCTATCTATAGGACTCAACTTAGCTCAACTTATTTCTAGAAAATTTCGGCGTAGTTTCCTTGTAGTATGGATCAACTTACAAACTCCGAAATGCAGAAAAGCCCAATACAGGTATCTACACAATACTATAGTATTCATATGAAAGATTAAATCGATCTTTCTCATTTATACATATACTATAAGGCACTGTATAAGATAACAATATCCAACATACCTCTTGACCGACTATGCTTGGAATCAAGTGAGGATATCCGGCTTCTGTATCTTCCGCCCTTCCCAAGTCATATCCTCTCGGTTTCTGTTACGCCACAGTACTTTGACATACGCACATCTTGGTCTCAATCTACGAATCTGTCTGTCTAAGATAGCTACTGAACTTCTTCATAGGCTAGCTCTTCAGTAATCTGGATATCCTAGGTCAGGATCGCTTCGATGGGTCTCCTATGCATTTCCTCAGCATAGATACATGAAAGACCGGATGAACGGATTCTAATTCTGGAGGCAAGTTCAACTCATATGCCACTTGGCCTATTCTCCGACGAATCTGATAAGACCCAACAAATTCGGACTGAGCTGTACCTTCTGCCGAATCTCATCACCCCTTTCCATCGGAGATACTGCAAATACCCGGCCATTCACATCACCCAGGTCTCGCGCCGCATACACTCATACAATTTTTGGCGGCTCTGCAGTCAGTAGGCGTTCTCTGATAAGCTTTACCTTCTCTTCGACTGCTGAATAATGTCTGGCCCAATCAACGCTGACTCTCCCACTCAAAACTGTACCAACCGGCGATCTGATGCCCGTATAATGCCTCGAAGGGCGCCATCTGGATAGCTGAGTGATAGCTATTATTATAAGCAAATTTAATTAACGGCAAATGCTCGCCCCAGCTAATGTCCAAAATCTAGCACACACGCTCGTAGCATGTCCTCAGCGCTCCGAATATGCATTCACTCGTCCATCTGCCTCGAGGGTGGAATGCCGTGTGTCAAACAATCATGTCTCGCATCTTCTTGAAACGACGCCAAAATCTGGCTGCACCAGTTCTCTCGTCAGAGATAATTGATGGGGATACTGAACACCGCACTAACCAGACACTTCATATACAATTCGGCATAACCTTAGGCCGCAGAAAGTAGCTTCATCGGCAGGGAAATGAGCTGATTCTTTGTCACTGTCAACTTATCACCCATAAGCAGAATCGCTCATGTCTCTCGGGTACGGTACTCTGCCAAAAGTCCACAAAAGTTCTCACGGCTTCCCATCAGAGAGGCACAGCTATGTCCTGAGTTAACCCACCGGTTTCTGGTGACCCGCTTACTCAGCTGGCAAAGTTAGGACATTGGGCTACAAATTTGGCTATTTTTCATACTTGGCCACTAGTAAATTTCCTTGATATCATGGTACATTTTCGTCGCGCCTGGGTGAGAATAGCGGCGTAATGTACCTCATTCATAACTGGGCCGACGGAGCCCCGAAATATCTAGAACACAGAGGCGGCCTTTACATCGCAACACTTCATCCTCAACTATTTGAAAATCTGGCGCTTTCCCTTGCTGAATTCTGTCCTTAAGTCGACCAGTCGATCTTCATACCGCCGCTCTTTTACCTCCACAATCGCAACAATGACATAGCCGCACTCAATTACCGCTCTGTTGTCCTCCTTGTCGCTACACGAACGGCTAGACCGGCTAGTTGATGTCTCTTTGACCAACTCCGCTGCTCGGGCTCCAAATACGCTAGACTCCCCCATCGATCACAGCCTGAGAGCATCCGCTACTACATTAGCTTTTCCTGATGATGTAATGTCCACGTCATAATCTTCAGTAGTCCCAACCAGCGACGCTGTCAAATTCAGCTCCTCTGAGTGAAGATATACTATAGGCTCTTATGCTATGCGAAAATATCCATGGACGCCATACAAGTAATGTCTCCACATCTTTAAGGCGTGGATCACCGTGGCTAACTCCGTGTCGTGGGGTAGGGTAATTATTTTCGTGTTTCCTCAGCTTTCTGGAAGCATACGCAATCACCTTACCGTGCTGCATCAACACACAACCTGTCCCAACGCCTGATGCATCGTAAATACACTGCATAACCTTCTGTCCCTTCCGACAATGCTAACACTGGGGTGGAGGTTAACGTCTTTTAATTCCGAAGTCAGCCACATGCCTTCGTCCACCAAACTTTACTATTTCCTGCGTCAGTTTGGTCAGAGGTGCCACAGAGAAGAGAGAACTGCTGACAAATCCCAGGCCATCCTTCTGCCAACCCTAGAAGACTGCGGACTTTAGTCGGAGTGGTAGGTCTAGCATGTTTTAACTGCTGTCAGCGGTGTCAACCTGCATATCAAAGATCCGATACAATGTGCCCAGCTACTGAGTTCAGGCAGAATTCACATTTGGAGAACTTAGCATATAACTGACGGTCCCTGAGGATCTGGAGCACTGTCCGTAAATGAGCCCGGTGGTCTGCTTCAGAGTGAATACACCAGAATATCATCAATAAACACTATCACGAACATGTCTGTGCATGGTCTCAAAGTGTTGTTCATCGTGTCCAGCAATATTGTTGGGGCATTCGTTAACCCAAAGGACATAACTAGGAATTCAAAGTGTCCGTATCGAGTCCTGAAGCGCTTTTTGGGAATGTCTCTACGAACTCGAACCTGATGATATCCGACCGCAAGTCAATCTTGAGAAATATCTGGCCCTGTAACTGATCAAACAAATCATCTATTCCGGAAGAGGATACTTATTTCATCGTAATCTTTA
Organism: Datura stramonium; assembly: GCA_018107945.1. Taxonomy (NCBI): domain Eukaryota; kingdom Viridiplantae; phylum Streptophyta; class Magnoliopsida; order Solanales; family Solanaceae; genus Datura; species Datura stramonium. The sequence continues at coordinate 3,782 of JACEIK010011619.1, read as the reverse complement.
TTCAGTTGCCGGTAATCTATACACATACAGAAAGGAGCCATCCTCTTTTCTCAGAAAGTCAGAACTGGCGCACCACGGAAGTACTCGTCCTAATAAGGCCCTTATCCAACAAGTCCTTCAACTGCCCTCAACCCTCTGAGTCCTGCAGGAGCCATAGGATACTGAGGAATTGATATGGCCGAGTAAATTGCAGTGGGGCAAGTCGATTGCAAAATCTATTTCCCTTTCGGGGAATACCAGGTAGTCTGTCCAAATACATCAAGAATTCATTCATCACTGAACAGACTGGAGTGTCGGAGATTCTACCCGAACATCCTGAAGCCCTGACTAGGTGGTAAATACATCCCTATTTCAATTTCCCTCGCCTGAAGGTAGGAAATAAACCTACCTGGGCGTAGCCGTGCTGCCTTCCACTCTCTCACCGCTCCTTGAAAGTGAAATCGATCATCTTGGTCCAACATTCTACGTTGGCATAGCACGACACTAACCAATCCATACCCATAATGGCATCGAAATCAATCATTCTAACTCTACCAGATCTGTAGTCTGACGATCAAATAACCTTTACTGCACACCCTCGATAAACTGTTAGCTATAATAGAGTCACCGACAGGTGTAGATACTGAGAAGGGCTGCTATAACATTTCTGGTACAACACTAAACTTTCGTGCCACAAATGGGGTAACATACGACAACGTGGACCCTGGATATCTCAATACAAGGCATGAAAAATACTCATCATACTCCACACCACATCTGGAGACGCTCGAGTCCTGCCTCCTGTAGTGCATAGGTACGGCTTGAGCTCCGGTTCCTGAGCCAGAGGCCCTGATCCACCCCGGCCTCTACCTGCTGAACCTGAGGGCCTACGCCCGCCGAGGCTGGGGCTGGAGCTCGTGGACTAAGGGATCCTGTCCTGACTATTTGGCTCCTTCACCCCCGGCCGGACAATCTCTCATCCCAGCCTCCTGCCCGCATGAACATCCTGAGGAGCCCAGAGATCATGAGGCTCCGTTGTGAGGTCGGCTGCAATTAGGGCAGGATGGGGTGTGAATCTGCTCTGCTCTACCCTTCTCTGCTGCGGGAATCTACTTTTCGAGAATCCTGCCCACCAGACTCCACTGCCCTCGACGAACAAACCTACCCCCATGCCGCTGTGGTGGAGGTGGGGGTCTAGGGGTCCGTCTGACAACCGGGGCCTGGGTCCTCTGTACCTCCCTCTGCATTTCATCTCATCTGTCTCATGGTAATCGTTCCTGATTTGTCTGTCTACTGCCCTGTTTCTACTGCTAAGGCCCCCAATCCAACCGGGGCAAAGGCCTGCACTCCGGCAATGTCCATATCTTCTCGTAACGAGTTGTCATGTATGCCCCAATGTATTCTCATCTCGCCCCATAATAAACCCAGAACTCTAGATGGCATAGTATCCACAAAAGCTGAGCATAGCGCTGTCGAGTCAAACTGTAAAACATATCTCGTCCCGCCCTCAAGCCCAAATGCAAAAACCGACCATCCGCCCCCGCCGGATCTCCCTCTCGCGGCAAGTAACGGTCCAGTGAAGGCCTCCGAGAAGCTGGGACCAGGTCGGAGGGGCATCATCTCTCCCTCGAGACCTTTCCCCAACTCTCGTACCATAATACAACTATGTCTCGCAAACCAGAAATACTGCCAGGTTCAACTTCGATTCTGTAGGTCACATGCATAACCTAGAAAGGCTCCTACATCTGATCTAGGGAAACTCGGGGTCCTCTTCCTGATCTCACCTCTGTAAACTGTGGGGACCTAGTGCCAAAACTCCTGACCTCGAACTGCCAGATCCACCTGACGGCTCTGCTGCTACAGGTACTGACTGGCGCTGTGTGGACATCATTTGTGCCAAACAGCAACCGCGCTGCGAAGTCTCCTGATCTGATAGTGGTACAGGAGCTATCGGAGGCGGTCGTGCCAAACGGCTCCTGGTGAGAGGGGGACTGCTGAGAGAGCTCTGATGAAGCTCTATATCGCCCTCAGATTTGGCTGGCTTGAATGAACTGAGGCATCCTGTTGTGCCTTCTGCTGCTGTATCTATTCTTTTATCTACCGGTATGTGGAAAGCCCGCCGGCTGCCATTTCTATCTATAGACAAAGAATATGTATAAGTTTTGAGGAACTCAACCCTATACTGTACTCAGTTTCATAGCAATTAATTGAATGAGAAGAAGAAGAGTAACCATCCTATCGGTTCGCAGCCTCCGCCTATAGTATGTGGTGCACAACACATCCATAGACAAGACTCTACTTAGCACGGCTTGCAGACTGCCCTGACACGTAATTCCTGCTCCGATACCAAGTTTGTCACGCTCCGCTTGGGGGTAACAGATCGCACCAGCCCTAGTAGGAACTGGACTGCTAACTGGTGAGCCTAAGCACATCCGGTGCTTGGCTAGCTCTATCTTAGATTTCTGAAAACAACGGGCTATATAATAACTGTAAATACAGCCTCGGCCGACACGCCTATAGCCACCGTATATAACTTCGCCTAACCATAGATACTTATAAAGAGGAACTCATGCGGGCCGACAAGGCCACCATGCTGTCTAGTCATCTGTGACTCAATAAAAGAATACTATATAACTACGGACTGACAAGGTCACCACTACTATCAGATTATGGCCCCATACGGCCAACACAAACAATAATGCTAAACAATTCAAAACAAACAAAACGCACGGCCTTACACGACCGGCACAACTAACCATAGGGAGATGTATATATACAATCTGCAAGCCTCAGAGTCTGATAAAATGGTCAGGACAGGGGCCCCCGACCTACCCATACTGTACAACAAAAGAAAATGAACTACACCTCTGAATATCAAGTCTGATGATGGAGTTGATGACTCTAAGGAGCTGGCTGGAATCACGAGGGACGCTCCTCATCTATGAGTACCGCAGTGGTAATGCCGGAAGCGCCCCAAACGGGCGTCATACTTACCGGTACTGAGTATGCAAAGCAACTGAGCACATCTGAATAATAGCAACATAACTAGCAACTCTAAATAGCAGGAAATAACTGAATATGTGGGAACTGATATGTTTAGAATCAGACTTTCGTACTGGGCATAGGGCAGGAGCACACCTGTCGTGGCGACCTGATCTAATAGCTCATATATAATATATAAATACATATATATAGCAAGCAAGAACTAATACCAACCCCATAAGTCGGATGGTGCCAACCAATCAAACAATCTAATATACCTTTACCCGGGTCAAAACCATCCAAAATATAAGTCACTCCACTATCTACTAACTACGAGCACCCCGCCGGCTCCCTGGGTCTCCAGCCCGGGCCATGGCCTCCCGATATATTTAATCGTGTCTCGAGTCTGGAGGACTCTGTACTGTATCTGTAACTGTAACTGTATCTGAAATCTGTTCCCTGGTCGCATGCGCACAACAGGGTAAACTATACTGCTATGCTGATCAGCCTGATATGGGGAAAGCTTCATCCCATCTTCGTCCTACTGCGGATGGCATGCCACTCCTTGGAGTGACCTATACCCACCCGCTCAGTGGGCGACACAGTCACCAACCCAGGGGCGGCGAGGACGCTCAAAGGTGCCCTCACGACACAATCAAGTCTCAACAATCAATAAACACATATATAGCAAGCATGTTTAACTGAAAATACTATCTGTATGCTGATTTCTTATTCTGAACTCTTTCTGTGTTATACTGTTTCTCATACTGCTTTATACTGAATCTGAGATCTTATCTGAATGTATGGCTATACTGTAGCCA
>JACEIK010011618.1:14584-27354 GCA_018107945.1 Datura stramonium | reverse complement strand
CCATACAATTTACATGAGAATGTACACAATTTATTAGACAAACAAGATGAAAGTTATACATTTGAGTATCGATTTGGCATATAAATATGCCCCTTATCACGAAGCTCCTTAAAGTGGTTATCTTTTGCCTCCATCTTCTTGAGCACTTTGGAAAGCATATCTTCAACCCTTGAGCCACTCAACTCTGGATCTAGGTTTCGTGGAGGAACATACAGACTGCTCCTATCATTTTTGAACTCCTCTCGCTTCTTCCAATCCCCATTGTCCCGGTATTGACCCCGATTGAAATTATTATCCTTGTAGAAGTTCCGACCTTGGTTCCCTTGACTTTGACGCCAAGATTCTTGGTTAGACCCTTGGGCGTTGGTTCATAAACCCATCCTCTTATCATTTAAATAATTGACATCTTCTTCAGACTCAGACTCGCAACCATCATTTCTCGGGGCCTTGCCCTGAAAACCTACAACGTTCACCTTTTCTGCTCCTATTCCCATTAAGTGCTTCGCAAGAAACCCCATGGTGGTCATAATCTGTGAAATGTCCAGGTCACGCTCCTCATCTATTATCCGATGTTCGACAGACATACCAACCATATAAGAACCAACAGGAACCTCTGACTCTCTAGTGTGCCAAGCTCGGTTGGTTTTAGTGATCCTGTCCAGCAACTCCGCAGCCTCTGCATAAGTATGACTCATAAAGGATCCTCCTAAGACGATATCAGCAACCTCCTTTCTGTTGGCATTCAGGGACTAGTAAAAGATCTCCAATAATGTATCATCCAGAATTCTGTGGTTTGGCACCTTCTTGAGCTTTTTGTTGAACCGCAGTCAGGTCTCATGGAGTGCCTCAGAATTTAATTGGCTGAATTTATATATTTCATCCTTTAGCTGCAACGCTTTGATATTGGGATGAACCTTTCAAGAAAAGTTCTCTTGAGCTCTCCCTATGTAGTGATGGAGTCATTCAACAGCTTAGCCAACCACATCGTCACCTTACTCCCAAGAGAGAATGGAAATAACCTCAATCTGATTGCGTCCTGGCTGACCCCTGGCTGCTTATATTCCTTACATATACCCACGAAAATTTTCAAGTGAGCATGGGCGTCATCGGATGCATGACCATCAAATATTCCCTTCATATTCAGCCGTTGAATCATTGCGCTTGTAATATCAAACTTTTCCCAAGAAGGCAAAGGAGGAGGGACTATCGCTCCAGTGGCACCAGCTTCATCTATTTCCGCATCATCTTCCTCGTAAAAATATCGGTGTAGTAGGTGCTCTGGACCTCTGGGTCATCTAGCTCGTTTATCTTCTATAGCTAGACGCTGCTCTTCAGCAATTCTGGCTAACTCCCGATCTCTAGCCCGAGCTTGCTCTTCGGCCAACATCCTTGTTGTGGCTAGATCCACGGTTTCTTGCTCATATATGTTGGCCATTTTCCTCAAGTTTCTTAACGTTATCTCAAGTTTGTAATCAATTGGTATCAAGGGATTTCCTTGAATTCTAGTGTCGGGCATGCACCAACCTAAGACCTGTTAAACAACCAAAACAATAAAAGAAAAATAAAACTAAGCGTATTCCTCAGAAATGGCGCCAAAATTTGATGTCGCCCAAATTACACCTCGCAATTGAGATATAAGCGGTCGATTGTCAAATATAGAACTCAACAAAGATTGAGGTCGATCCCAAGGAGAATATGGTAAGAATTTAGGTTAATGTGAATAACTATTACTATGATTTACTTATTTCCAAAGGGGGGAAAATATAGAATAATGACAAAAGTAAAATTAATGAATGCTTGTATCAACTTTGGTTTGTATTCAATTTAGACCTAGAATAGGATTGTGTTCCCCAAGATTTCATAACCACAAGACTTATACACTAGTGATCTATTACGGTGTTTAACATGCAATATTGGTAAGTTAAGTTCACCTAAATGGTTGGTCCCCTATCTAGATGATTTTCACCACGCAACTTGGTCCGTATACGGATATTCTTTAGTTGACCCTTACCCTTAATATTGGATTAGCTATCCCTGGACAGGTTCAAGCTATTAGATGAGGGTTGGTAGCCTCAAATCTCCATTGTTAATCCCTTTTCCCATTCTTTACCTCCTTGATCCGGTAAGTAAGAATAAGGAAAGTCCTAACGTTTACAACCGTCAAGAAAAATAAAAATGAAGGAAAAAGCAATACATGCATAAAACCTCATTCAAGAATCACTAGGTATTTTTACCTATGTGTGTTAATTTATCTTGGTTCCAACGAACCTAGTTTATGGGTTTAGCTACTCATGTTTGTGTTATTGCAATCACAAAACATAAAAGAAATCATAATTGCAACTTACAAATTATTGTAGAATAATAACCAAGTAGATTGAATAAAATTCTAATGTTGCTTTCATTTCTTGAATCAAGAACAATTGTATGAAAATCTATCAAGAATATCCTCAAAAAATCGTTCAAGATCCTCTCTCAATATCGGCTAATAATCCTCCCAGAGATCGTCTCAGAATCGTCTCAGAATCTCCTCTCAAAATAAACCTAAAAATGGGTATTTATAATTCAAATAAATCCTTTTCCTAAATAAATCTGGAAATCAGGTCGGCAGTGGAAATGGGCTAGGTGACGGATCGTTTAGTCCTCTGACGAGTCATTCCTTGCTTAAACACAGTCTTCCTCAGCAATGTACCCAGGCTTGGCAACAGGTCACCTAACGAATCGTCGTTAGGTCCCTCGTGATCTACTTCCTCAGAAAGTCCAATGCACTTCATGGATGATTCCATTAACTTGCCAACGAGTCGTTCCTTTAGGTGACGACTCGTGATGTCTATCATCAACTCCACTGGACACTTGGTTGAACTTTTCTCTTCAAAGCCTAACAGTTGACCTCACGACTCGTTACCAGATGTAACGAGTTGTTCCTCCAACTCGTCAAGTGCACTATTTTTACTTCTTCAAAACTTCATCCTTTTGCCCATACCTCAAGTGATGGGTCGTGCCTCCTGCCAACGACTCGTTAAGTGCTTGGCAGTAACCTTTCAGTTGTTTTTAGCATTAATTCAACCAAAATCACTTCCAGACCTATTTTCCTGCACATTAATCACAAAATACCTTATACCCATATAACGTACCTGGAATGTGCATAATTTCTTGGATTTTAGCGATGAAAGTGCCGTAAAATCACGGCACATCACCAAACTTGGAGAATGCTTCTAAAGTAATCATCAAGCTTGCCATCACTAGAAATTTCAAATTGAAGGAGGGAATTGTGCAGTTGGTTCAAAGCACTTTTCAATACCAGGATAAGTTGCACAAGGATCCCTATAGATATTTGATGACGTTCATGGAACTTAGGTAGAATTTTCACTATCTAAATGTGTTAGATGAGTATGTGAAGCTCACTTTGTTCCTGTTTTTATTAATTGGTGAAGCGAAGGAGTGGCTTCAGAATGAGCCACCTGGGTCCATTACTACCTGGGAAGTTCTTTCCAACAAGTTAATAAATAGATTTTCTCATCGAGGAGAATGAAAGAGTTTAGAGGAAAGATCCCAGGATTTGTGCAGAAGGATGATGAGACCCTAGCTCAGGCTAGGGAAAGATACAAGGGATACTTGAGAGATTGTCCGCACCATATGCAGCCAAAGGAGATCATTGGGAACAACTTCATAGAAGGGTTGAAGCTAGAGTCCAAGATTTTACTCGATGCTACCGCACAAGGACAAATCTTGTCCAAAAGATATGATGAGATGGAGGCTCTGTTGAATCTCATGTCAGCTTGGAGCCAAGACTATTAGGATTCAAGAAGAAACTTTACAACATCCAAGGTCCAAAGGAAGATTGAGGTCGACGGTGTAGTATCAATTTGGGCAGACATTAGTTAGTTGGTGAATGTGATCAGTAAGTTAGTGACCACACAAATTGCAAGCCAAGTTTATCAGGTTCTACAAGTTCAGACTCCACCGCCATCATATGAGGCGTGTGGAGAAGGCCATGCATATTCAAGGTTGTCCACTAAACATAGAGTCTATTTATTTGTGGGCCAAAAAGGTTGTGGTGGAGATTTTTCCAGGAAATAGTTACAAGCAGGGGCACTGGAATGCAACTAATCCCTCATGGGGAGGAAATCAAAACTTTCAGAGGCCTCCGAACAACTTCCAAAGACCTCAGGGCTAGCAACATAGCAGTTCTTTAGAGGAGACCATGAAGTAGTGGATGGTTAAGCAGAGTCAGGTGGTTAATGATATATAAAAGTCAATCCATGATTTGGAAAGGCAAATAGGGCAATTGTCCCTTCAGTAGACAAACACACTACAAGGGGCACTTCCAAGCAACACTGAGAAAAACCCCCAAAGAGAATGTTAGCGTGATCTCTTTATGTAGTGGGAAGGAGCTGGGTGAAGTGATACCCATAGATAACAAAGCAGAGGTAGAGTAGGTTGCAAAGTCTAAGCATGAGGTTGGTGATTCAAGTAACTCATATAAAAAAGTGGTAGAAGTTAGACTACCTCCTCCATTTCCACAAAAATTCAAAAAGTAAAAGGAGGACACAACTTGTAAGAAGTTTCTTAATGTGTTGAAGAAGATACATATGAATCTACCATTGGTAGAGATATCACAAGAGGTCCCAAAATATGCCAGGTATCTGAAGGATATTGTGGAAAATAAAAGAAGGCTCACTGAGTTTGAGACTGTAGCTCTTACGGAAGAGTGCAATTCCTGGGTGCAGAAAAAGATTTCGAAGAAGCTAAAAGATTGCGGGAGCTTTACTATTCCAGTGGTCATTGGGAGAAGAGAACTTGGTTCGACGTTGTGTGATCTGGGTGCAACCATCAATCTGATGCCTGCATTGTTGTTTAGATCTTTGGGATTAGGTGAACCATGTCCCACCATAATGATATTATAGTTAGTCGACAAGTCCCTCGCTTATCCTAACAGTATCATTGGGGATGTATTGATCAAAGTGGGACCGTTCATCTTGCCAGTGGACTTTATAATCCTGGACTACGAAGCTGATGAAGTAGTTCCCATCATTTTGGGAAGAGGATTCTTAGCCACTGTGGATGCAGTTATAAGAGTGAAGTTAGGAAAAATGTCAACGAATGTGGATGGACAAGAGGCAGTCTTTGATGTGTTGAGGGCGGCGAGGTTGCCACCTCACTATGAGGATTTTAGAATGAGCATAAAGGTGCAGCCTGGAGGGTCTAAGAAGGCAATTGAGTAGCATGTGTTTCGAGTTAACTCAACAGAAATTCAAGGTACTAATCATCTCACTCATTTGGAGGAGTGAGAACTCTTGCATTGTGCCGCGACGTTAAATCAAACGTTGCATGGGAGGCAGTCCGTGAATGTCATGCCACGACTATAACTAAGGCGCTTGGTGGGAGGCCACCTATCCTTCTAACACAATTTTTGTTTTTTAGAGACGAACAGGACATTTAAGGAGAAAAGAGGAGAAAGGAAGATGAAAAAAAAGTTTAAGTCTTGGGAGAAATACCTGGCATGGGGCACCAGTTGTTAAACTTCAGAAGAAAAAAAATTCAGGTTGGGGCTATGGATGGTGCACCGCGTTAGGTACCAATTTGCCAAGAATTTTTTTTTCTAAGTATATGGCGAGATAGGTGGCGAGCCGCGCCAGGTGCAAAGTGGGAAAATTTTTTTTTGGTCCGTGTGTCAAATTTGACCCAAGGACCCTAGAACTAATAAAAATCCATGACCCTCACCTTTATTTTAAATCCCCATTTATCTTCTCTCTCTAAAAAACCAAACAAAAAATATAAAAGAATTTTCTCTCTCTTAGGCCATGAATCTTATTCCCCTCTCCCCCATTGTTGTATTCTCCAATAAGCTTGGTGAAGCACACTTCTTCAGCTCAAGTAATTAATTTCCTTCTCTCCTTTGGTATTAAGGTTGTAAGCATGCTCCCATTACCCTTCTTCCCCATGTTAAAAAAAGTCCAAAATCACTATAGTGTAGTAAGAATCTTAAATTTCATAATGTGGGTTTTCATGACTTGAATATCATATGTTCTTCCATGATAATGTTATATCCATGTTTGGATTGATTGTTTTGGTTGAATTTTTATCATTTTAAGTTGTGGGTGTGAATAGGGTGATGAATGGATTGTAGAGAAATTTCATAAAAAAATTGTGAATTGGAGTATGTTTGTAGAGAGAGAAATTGCTTGAATAATGTGATTCTTGAATTTTGAAAATCTTGGGTTGTTGAAAAATTCATATTAGTTCATGGTGGAAACTAGTAAAAGTAATGTTAATTGTTTGTAGAATCTATGGTGACTACTTCCACACTTGGATTAATGTGAATTGTGAATTAAGAGTTGGGAAAAGTAAAGGGAGTGGCTAACTTGAAGCACCCTCGTGGAAAGAAAAATTCTTTTAGAAGGGTGAGAGGGAAAATCATGAATATGGTTTAGAGCATAAAGTAGGTGAATAATTGAAGTGGTGAGATTTGGCATGATAATGAGGGAAGGTTTAGTACCCTAATTCGATAAATTCTCATAAGTATGCTAGCGAATTAAGTATGGGGTCATTTTGCACTTCTTACACCTAATAAGCTAGCCTTGTTATTCATGAACTAATTTTGTAAAATTCTTGTTGTTATTTGGAAGGTACTATCTCATCACTTGTAGATAAAGGAAAAGAAGTAGCAGTCGCTAGCAAGGGGCTCAAGAGGCTCAGGAAGGGAGTTGCATCTAGTTCATCAGCCCAAAAGGCACCCCCTGCTAGGAGCTTTGGAGACAAGGCTATGGAGGAACATGGGATCAGGTGGTTTAATGCCTAGAAGGAAGCATAGTATGCTCCAGAGAATTGGATTGACGAGAGTCATCTAGCATTTCAGTTCCCCACTATTCGGGACACCATCCGAGAGTTAGATTGGGATATTTCTTCACTGAGCCAGAGGAGTGCAACCTTTCTTTAGTGAGGAAATTTTATGCGAATTGGAACACCTCGTACGGAGAGAGAACAAAGATTATGGTGCGGGGACAAGTGGTTTGGTTCAATGCCAGATATTTTAGTGCATTCCTTGGCATGCCAGTGGTGGATCTAGAGATGTACTTCATGATTCTTGAGAAGCCCCCATATCATGATATTTGTCGTACTTTGATTGAAGAGCATTCAACTAGCTGGTGGGCAAGAGGTGAAAATGACACTCATTTGACACTCTCATTCTCTCACTTGACTAAGGAGACTAGAGTTTGGATCAAGTTTGTGTTTGCGAAACTTCTCCCAGGGACACACACCATAGAGATTACACGAGAGAGAATGGTATTGGTGTATATGCTAATGAAAGGGCTACCAATTAACTTTGGTGTAGTGTTGAGGGTCAACATAAGGTGATCAAGATATAACTGCCGATGGAAGTACTGTTATGGCAGCTTGTTTACTCAGTTCTTGTGGGAGGTTGGCATTGAAAAGGAGGAGGAAAACCTTCATCTACCCTTAGGAACTTGTCAGGTAAAATAAATATTGTCACAAAAGTCAAGGAGCCAACCAACTCATCAGCACCATTTTTCACTCCAGCCGAGCGCAATGCTCGAGATGATAGTTGGAGAGGTCACATGTTTGGGATGTTTGAGCTGCAATTGAAGATTGGGGGTAGACCCGCGATTAATAAGGAGATGGAAACACTAAAGGAGTGGCACCCACTCACTGAGAGCGCAATGACGATGTGTAAAGTGGGGCCAGCGGTTGAGAAGCCTTTGGATGACGATGAGCTTATAGTGTTGACTGATACAGTTGATGATGACGATGATGTAGAGAATGATGCCACTACGGGGGCCATGCAGGTTAATGATGCAGATGCAGAGGATGATGACGATGATTAGGAGTATAATGCTAATGACGGGGACTTTACTTAGAGGCCCAGGATTTTTTTTCTCCCTATTTGATATGATATGTTTGTGCACTAGAGACAGTGCATTGTTTAAGTATGGGGTGGAGGAAATAGAATTTTTGTTTATGGTATCTTTGCTAAATTTGTAGTGGGCTATAGCAATAGTTTTTAATCTTCTTGGCAGTAACTTGGTTTGTGACTGATTGACCTCGGTCTATAAAAGCTAGTAATGTGGATGGTTGTGAACATCGATGTTGTGTGATGTGATTGTTCATCTCTAGTTAGTTTTGTTTTATTAATTGAGAGTCAAATTTTTTATGTTCTTCGTAGAGGTAGTGACCCTTCCCGATGATGGATGGATGACAACCTTCTTAAGGAAAAATTAGTCATATTTTTCTTTCATTTTTTAAGATGGAGTCAAAAACCACTCCTGGCATTCCACTTAGAAGCTAAGCTAAAAGCAATGAAGTGGTCATCATGAATGCATAAAAAGTGAGAATTCCATGGGATACACATAGGTTCTTTAACTTGACTCAAAAGAAAAAAAACAATTTCTTAAGGCTTAATAATGAAAGATTCATTCATTTTGATTGTGTGGATATGAGACCATAGGTAACCGACTAAGATCATGATGTCATGAGAGGCGAGCTTGAATATTGTGTGTTGTACATAATGTAACATCTTGAACTTACTTAAGTGTGTATAGGATAGATAGTTTCCAAAGAGGTAAGATGCGATTAAGGTGTTTATTTGAAAAGCTATGGTTGTCCATTGTTGTTGTAGCTTCCTTAACACTATCCCTAGTTAACCCCGTTGACCAATAAGCCTTAATTTTCTTCTTAGCCACAAAAGAAGCCTATTCCTTTTTTGTGTGGCCTCCAGAATTTTTGATCCAAAGATAGTCTGAGGCACTTTAAGAATTAAAAATGAATGTTCCACCAAAGTAGAAAAGTTAAGGGAAAGGAAAGAAAGGAAAAATGTGGATGGCAAGAGGAGATAATAGGAAAGAGGGGTGCCCACGCAGAATAACATGTCTACTTGCTGCTAGAACACAAATAAATTATCTTTAATGGTTGATTATTCTTGTTAAACTTATAAGAAGAAACTAGTAGTAAAGTAGTATAAAGTGGGGCATGAGAAAAGAAAGAGGATTAGTGAAGGAAAGGGTAAGCAGTTAGAAGAATAAAAAGGTGGACAAGAAAGAAGAAAGAATGTCTTAAAGTGCTTAGGATTGATAGCCACACTGAAAAGAAAATCATTCCTACCCCTCCCATAGCCGATATTACAACCAGGGAAAGTCCTTATGATCTTTTCTCTTTGAAGTGATTAAGTAGTATGATTTTACATGAGAGGGAAGCCTATAGTATCTTGCATGTGTATAATACATCATTTGAAAGAGTGAGCATTCCTTTCTTACTATGTTCCAATTTTTGAATTGATAATATGAGGGAAGGAATATCACTAAATAAGTGAGCACATAAGATGGTCAGAGTCGGTGTACTATGTTTTGCATTTTTTATACTTAATCATATTGGCCCTATTTTGGAAAAATGAGTCAATTATAGAAGTTATGTAGTTTCAAATGTGAAAACTTCTATATGTGCTTGATGTGAATTGTACGAATTGATGAACCACTTAGTCATATTCTCTGTGCTAGTTTCTTGAGTGAGAATTGATAGATGTGACAAGTGGTGAGAAAAGATGTTTTTGCATATAAGTAAGGATTGTTTGAGGAAGAATAATGGTTTAAGTGTGGGGTGGTGGCGGTGGGCATGTTCTTATACCCATTTTCCATAATTTTACCCATCTTTTACCTTGTTTTGAGATCATTATCCTTATGAAATACATAATTTCATGAATGTGTGTTAAATGAGCTAACAAGTGTTTTTAGATAATTTTAGTAGGTAACCAATGGAAAAGGACCCAAAATGGCTCAAGGTGTGAATAAAGAAGAGTTCGAGAAAAGTTGGCCAGGTGAGATAGCTGGCATGGTGCGCCAGCCACCAAACTTCAGAGAAATTTGTACTCTGGATAGTGCATAGGGTGGTGCGGCGCACCAGAACCCAAACTTCAAAAGATTTTTTATCAAAACCTTGGCAAACTGTGTGGCGCAGTGCGCCAAAGGTATTTCGAACTTGGTAAATTTTCAAACACTCTGGTGCAGTGATAGGTGCGGTGCGCCATGTCCCAGAAGTATAGAATTTTGACTAACACCTTGGAGAAATGGTTGGTACAGTGCGCCAAAGGCTAAACATCAGAGAAAATTCAAGCCAAAGTCTGGTGAGATGGGAGGTGCAGCGCGAGGGCCTATCCGGGGTAGATTTCCAAGTCTAAAAGCTGAACTTCTCAAGGATAAAAGAGTCATTTGATACCTTACTTATAAATATATCATCTAAGGCATTTTTTAAGGGTCTTCGATTAGAAAGATCAATTTGTACACAGTCTTAGGGGAAGAGACAAGAACTCTATTTTCTTCTAGGTTTTCTTCTTTACTTTATGCTTTTGTTAATTCAAATGATGATTTATTTAGTTTTTCCCTTGAACATGAGTGGCTAAACCCCTGTTCTAGGTTTTTGTCTGTAAGTGATGGTTGTAGTTTGAATACTCGATTGTGCTAGACTCTAATTTTTTCTTCAATATAGTTTACGCTTACTTGTTTTCACTGATTATTCATTAGAATCATCACCTTACGAATATTATCTGTTAGCTCTTGGTTGAACATAGGGGAGAGAACTAAGAGGGTTAAAAGGAAGCATAGTATAGGTTTCTATTATCTTGTTAAATTAGTTCAAGAATTGATTTCGTTGTTGAGGATATGAATATATCCTTCAACCCAATTCTGTTGAATATTAGTATCTTCAACCATCATCTCATGTTTCTTCTGCAACCAAAGGGATTTAGGTGTTAGAGTTCATGAGGTAGTTCTTGCATATTCAGGAGAATAGTAAGAAATAAAATCGTAACTTGTAACTAGCAATCTTAGAAGAAGTTAGTCTAGTGTATTCGAGTCCTAAAACCCAACTTGAAAGCAAAAGTGCCAGGACCCTAAATTCTCATTATCATATGAATTACAAACACTTTTGAAAATGATTTTTATTCATTAGTTTAATTTACATTTCAAAGTAATAGAATAATCTCCCAAACCATTTCCCCATTTTACCTATGTTTATTTGAATAGTGAAGTAAAATATTAACCTTAAGTAATTAATCTGATAGGTCTTAGAGGGACCGATACTAGAACTTCACCGTCCTATATTACTTGATGACCACATGCGCTTGGCAACATCAGTAGTCCTCTTATATAATAGGATACAGGTTTGTTTTCTCAAATAACAAGATATCAAGGCCATTCGCCTATAAAATAGGACACATGATATAATCCTAACATTACAATTACCACGCCAGTCGGAGGCTCTTTTTATTTATAGTTTCTTCGCCAATTGGAGGTCCATTATATTTACAATTTCCCCACCAGTCGGAGGCCCTTTAAATTATAGTTGTCCGGCCAGTCAGAGGCCCTTAACATTTATAGTTTCCCCAACAGTTGGAGGCCTTTTACATTTATAGTTTCCCCGTCAGTCAAAGGCCCTTTATATTATTATTGCCCTGTCAATCAAAGACCCACGATATTTCAATCGCCTCTCTAGATGAAGGCCTTTACATTTTAATTGCCCCACTAACCAGAGGCTACACTACAAGCTATTTCGCCAATTGGAGATTACATTACAGCTACTCTATAAACTAGAGATCTTTTATTTACAACAGTTTCCACTTACCAGGAGCAGCTCTATAAATCAGAATCTTCTATACTTGTTTGGCTAGAATCTCAACTCTTTCACATTAAGTGTTATTGTTACTTTTTTACAATTTTAAGCTGCAGAGATATCTTGGCATTTTTTACCTTTCGCAGGTTAACACACAACGTGGAACTACCTCTGAGCAGTGGTTGAGGCATTTCGTGGAGAGGAATACCAATCTCACAAGCCAGAGTCAAAGGCCAGTGCTCTGATTCCAATTCTTATAACTGGTAATCCATACTCCCCAAATATAGAGTGCATCTAACCTTAGAGCCACAATTCTCTTTTCTTCCGCAATACTCTTTACATGACACTAGAAAGGTTCGAGGGTCTAACTACATCTAGTAACTTGACATGATCTTAAAAGGACATGAGGTGCACCTAGTAGAGTCCCGCTTATGATTATGTTTTGTACCACATTTATAATCAAGAGGCTACAAAAGTGTGTCTCACTCTGAAAATTTCTGTCATCCATAATTTCATCTACCATAATTCAATAAAGCTCTTAACCTAACTCTATAATGAGACTAGTGTCAATCATAAATCCAACACTAGGGAAAAATTTTGAGAACCACCCAAAATTTCCATAACTCTATCTTCTTGAACTACATCTGACTTGATTCCCTTCTCTTTTAGAGATGCATAGGTATCTTAGATTTGAGCACGACCATAATCGCTTTATTTGTACCAAAATCTTTTTATCTTCAATCACAAAAGAACCTATTGTCATCATAATTCAACATTGGAAAAAACTTTGGAAGTTGATCAAAATTTCAATGACTACTGTTTCCTGAACTATATATGACCTGATTTCTCATAAAACCCTAGATATGTAGGTAACTCAAAAACTAGAGGTTGTCCATAATTTCTCAAAATTTGTGTAATTTTTTTCTCAAAAAGAATGTATTTGTGGTCAGCAAAAATTAGAACATGTAAATATTTTTTTAATCACGCATTCTTTCCTCATCTATGGCCAAAGAAACGAGTAATTATTGCCACCTAATTTAGCTCTCCATATTTTTGATTAATTATTTAAGCTTATGAAATTTCAAACAAAATAAAATAAGTTTTATAAATGGATGAAAAATATTTTTTACTATTTTGAATAATATTTTTATTTT
>JACEIK010011618.1:0-13730 GCA_018107945.1 Datura stramonium | reverse complement strand
CCCTCAATCCTATTGGCGTGAGGAAGTCCCTCAATAATTTGGAGAAGGTAAGACACCCTCATTTTTCAAACTCTCTTTTAGATTTTTCTCTCCTTTCTCACGCATCTATCCCGTCAAGACTTGAGGATTCAAAATTCTTAAAATTTTGGTGTCCTCAAAATCCTCCTATAAAAGGAGAATATAGTGAGAGGAAAGAGATAGACTCTCGAAAATAGCAACAACACATACACATAGAGAAATAGAGATAGAGATAACAATGAAAAAAGTAGAAATATGGGAGAGAAACATTAACAAAAACCTGCACACACACGGAAAGAGGAAAGGGATTCGAGAATTCACTAAGATTTAACTCATCTCACCCGTGTTTGGACTCAGAATCAACAACGTAAGACTTGACTTGAACAACATCAATCGATGCCCGACATAAGGTAAAAATATTCCATATTATTTTACTTTATTTTTCATGTTTAATGCATATCTGTGAACGTAGAAAAATGTGTCACTTATTAAAATTTCACTTTCAATACATATTAGTGCCTCTTACTAGTTATTGAGTTGAGTAGAGATGAGTAAACGACTCTCTTCCTTTATTTATTTCGTTATTATTGAATATAATTTTAACTTACAAATGCACTTTTATATCCACTGTATTGACTCAATCAGTGGAATACTATTTTGTTTGTTGCAAAGTTCATTAATACGCTATTTTAATTTGTAGTTAGTCAGAAGGACTACCTTGATCTTAAACTTGAAATATGCTTGAACATAAATGATCCATTTCCTACATTAGCTATAGGAATTGACATGATATCATATGTGTAAAGCCAACAGTTTGGAAACTTGCTTATGAAATTTTACTTCTTGAACTTGAGACTCTATTTTTAATTTGTTGTGCCTCCTAAAATATTTAAATATACGACATGATATCAGTAAGAATAGTAGTAAATAAAGAGGTTATAAGATAATTATTAACTAATTTTGATCAGCCACAATAAACTTAGTACAAAGGTTTTTCTAAAAAAAAATTTGTTCCTTCTCTGTTTGTTTGTCTATAAAATGCCATCCACTTCATATATAGGTACACCTAGTGTGTGTTGTTATATCACTTGGTTCTCTTAAGTTTAGTAAATAATCAAAGATTGTTGTATCCCCTTCTTAATTTTTTAGATGTTTTGTGTGCTAATATCTAGCAACAGTTTATTATAAATATTGGAATATGACTGTTTCTCATCCTTTTTTATTAGAAATTTGCTTCTATTTGAAGGGCTTCTTGTCTTTAATTTTGTATAAGTATGCTTGTATAGGGATTAGGTTCAGAGGAGTTAAGTTTTTGACAAGAAATATGGTTAGTTAATGTAAACAAGACCTAGCTTAGCCTAGTTTCTTGTTTCCTCTCAATAGATTTTGTTTGTGTGTGCTTGTGACAGAAGTAGTTATATATGCCTAAAACATCTAGCGTCATTATTTAAATTATTTCGAGATGTATATGTATACTTATAATACGCATAATGAGAGGATTTAACAATTTGAATAACTAACTAACTCTAATTGAGCATATTTACCTTCATCCAAGGTTCAGCCCCATATTTCTTTGCTATCTTACTTCCCTAAGGAGATTACTCTTATTTTCTGGTTATGAGGAATAATAATTATTTCATTAAGCTCATCTCAATTAACAAGATGAAACATATCTATAACTCTCATTTCTGAATTGAAGAAATTGATCTTTGTAGTTTTTTTTAACTGTTAAACCATGTCATATTTGATAAAGAAAGGGATAAGCATCACAAAACTCTCAAAGTTTATTTCAGGATGTTTTTCTAGATTCCAGGACCTTCCTATACTTCATGTGTGTAGTAACTCACGAGTAGCAATAAAAATTTGTTTGGATAGGTAGCTCCTTCGTAACTCTGTCCAGATTGTGGTGACAAATATCGAATAATATCTTGCCTATATCTTGCCTACTTAAGATCTAAATGTTAAGTTTGAGAGTTATAAGCTAAGATTTGTAGGTTAGAGCTTACTTGTTTATTTGAATATCATAGCTAACAATAAGTTTATACTCAAGTTGAAATAAAAAACTCAACAACTTACCACACACTCAGTTTGTGCCATAGTTGTTGCTTTGCCCTGTGCTTTCAGTGATATGAATTTGTTTCTAACTCTATTCGCATTTGAAATGATAGATTTTTATATCCAGCTCTTAAACGTAGCATTTCTCTCTACATCATGAAGATGACATAACCATTTAGAGCTTCCACTTTCTTAATCAAAAGATATATGTGAAAGTTGAGGCCTTACACTACTATATGAATCTATGGCATGGTTTAATATAGAAGGCTTAGTTGTTGAAATATATGTTGTGGTTGAGACCATTGCCTCTCTATTTCAGTTTTTTTGTATGTTATGAAGGTCTTCTTCTTACTTGCACATTGTGTCTAGCTTCCTCCCGAGAAGAAGCATAATACTAATAGCCTTATCATGTGTTTCACCTCAATTTTTTGCTATTACTTGACTATCATTATATATTTGGTTCATTTGAGATTAAGACATTGTTGATATTCCTGTTTTCTCTTATATTTGCACATGTGCACTCGGGAGCGTATTTGGGTCATGACACAACTTTATCTCTGCCCAAAATAGAGAAGCAAACTACATATGCACCTTCTTCCTGTCCAACAGTCTGGTTCGCATCAAAATCTATCCTTCATCATACTCGTCTATTTTCCTTTTTGTGCCTTTATCCTTCATACATAATATTTGTTGTTCCTTTACTAACATTTTTTATGCTTACATTTGTTCTTGTATGTGATTAGCTTTATACAAACCATACTAGATACTATAACAAGAAAGTCATTTATCCCCCTCCATTATATATTGGATTTCATCTCAAATGATTTTCACGCGAAGTAGGTACTTAAAAATGTGCATCAAGGAAATGATCTGTCAAGCCCCAAGCTTACACCGTGGACGTGACACAATACTTGGAGCCACAATTAACCCCAAGTTAACTCTTGGTCTATCGTACACTAGCATTATGAATAGCATGAAGACATATACAGTGGAAGCCTAAGGTAAAAAATATAAATACTTGAAAGAAATAAAGTTGGTTCATAATATTTGAACATATTAGAACAAAGCTACAAGTCTGAAAAAAACCAAGTTGCATCTGAAAGCCACTATGATTGATAAGTTGCTGGGACAAGCCCCCAGCTAACTCCAAATCTAAATAAAAGGATAGAAAGTATAATTGAAGCAATAAATCTCTGTCCTCGAAGAATAAGGACTCACCAACTAGAACAGCTGAAGTCTGCGATGAGTGATCAACTAGCGAGGCTGAGACTGAGATCCTGTAGTTGTATCATAAAATGATACAACATAAAAGTATGTGTCAGTACTTTGAATGTACTGAGTAAGTGAGAGAAACATGACAGAATGGAATAAATAAAAAGAAAAATGTTGAACTGGAAGGACATGCAATGACCAACTAAAGCAACTGAACTGAATAATCGAAATACTGAGATGGTCTAAAAGACCCTGTCTGATGGTCAAAGAATGCTCTAAATCTGGATTACTGATCTGAACAGAACTGAAACTGGACTGAACTAACTAGTGGGAGAGTCTATAACTGACATATAACCACGTGAGCTAGACGTGGAGTCCGATGTATACAACTCATAGGTAGGACCCAATATACCTTCCTAGGGTATAAAGGTATGAACTGGGTGATCACAAGAGTCTAGGTCCATGAGGCCAATAATAACTATAACCTACGGTGGCAATGTAGTTCTGGGAACCTGGGTACGCTGGAACCTCAGTCTGCTTGGTGCTAAGTCCTACTCCCACTGGATAGTCCTAGACTGAATACTAAGTTGATAGCCCAAAAATGGGGTCCAAGACTAGTAAGGGATACATATCTGAAAACATCCTGAGAGTCTTATCGTACCAGATTCTGAAACTGAGTTCTAAGACTGGTTAGAGCTACTTATCTAAAAGCATCGTAATTGTCTAAAGAACAAACAAAGAATCTGAAACTGGGGTCCTAAGGACAGTCAGAGCTATTTATCTAAAATGTCATGACCTCCTATTAGACCAATAAAAATGAATTTTGAATCTGATTCTGATAATTGGGAGGTACTACTGACACCTCGGGAATTTCTATAGTCAAACTGATCAGCTGACATTTTCTGACTGACACTGAGAATTCTAGAATTCTTACTAAAACTAAACTGACAATAGTTTGATTTCGTTTCAATTCTCCTAACAACATGTGAGTCCAAAACACTGATAAATATAAGCAAAATTTCGATATTCAAGCACTAATGCAAATTTCAAGACTTTCTAATTCAAGAAATAGGGCTAAATTTCACTTCACAAGATTTAACATTATTTCAGTCACGAGCTGGTGGAAATATCTATACTTAACAGGGAATAATATTCCACATGATTTAGACAAAGTATGACTAGCAATTTCTAGACATTCAGTAGTTTCAGGGCTACAACTGATAGAGAGAAATAGGGAGGAATTTGGGGACACAAGGGAAGAACTATTCCCTTATTGAATTCCCATATACCTGGTGAAGAAGCCCGAAGAATTTCCTTGAGAAACTGAGGAGAAAAGGTTGCCCTAGCTCTTGCTCTGAAAAGTTCTGAGAGAAGTTCTACGATAAATTCTGAGAGTCTGGATAGGGAGAATGAGGAAAGAAACTGATTAACCCCTCTAATAAGTCTGAAAATATGTTTAAAACAACGTAGTTTAGAGTCTAGGAGGGTAGGAAATTACTGAAAGACTCTTGAAAAGTCACAGGGGAAAACTGATCGTCAGTCCTCACAGGAGACCTAATGGGTCGTGATCAGTGACCATGACTCGTGGTCACACTCATGAGGTTCACTACCTGAAATCCACCGTAGGTCACCATGAGAGACGTAACGAGTCGTGGTTAGTGACCATGACTCATGGTCACCTTTCGTGGACTACACTGCCTCAAAAACCCTAGAGTCCCTACGGGCGACACCACGACTAGTGGTGTCCCAAACGAGTGGTGGTGAGGACCCGTTGGGTACACTGTCTAACATTTTTCGGCCTAAAATTTATCCTAGACCACGGGTTATATAATGACTCGTGGTGTTGACCACGACTCATGGTCACACCCATTTCACCCCATTCTCCAAAATTTTACCAAGTCCACAGGCCTCACCACGAGTTACTTAACGACTCGTTCTGTGACCTGGTGCAAAATTTTTGGTTTTCTCTCTTTTGAGTCCTGGGTATAATCTTTTAGTTTCGAGGGCATTACAAACCTCCCCCTTGGGAATATTTATCCTCGAATGTTGGAAAGCACTCAGGAAAGCAGAGGATGGCAATCTTTATACACAAATACTGATCATGAAGCTGAAACTAGTGGAATGACTACCTCTAAACTGGGTCACAAGTCTGAACTGAATTCACTAATCATGCACATATTCATATACATGAAGGAAATTGAAACATACGAACTAAAAGAAGTTTTGGGAAGGAAATTAATACCTTAAACGGAAACTGAGTCGGAAGGGAACAAATGGGGGTATCTAGCCATCATATCTGCTTCGGCCTCCCATGTAGCTCCCTCAACCTGCTGATTCCTCTACAAGAATTTGAACAAAGCTACCTCCTTGTTCCTCAGCTCAAGAACATGACGCTCAAGGATCTGGACTAGAACCTCATCGTATGAGAGACATCTTTCACTCCAAAATTGTCCAATGGAACAATTGAAGTTGGATCACAGATGCACTTCTTCAATAGTGACACATGGTATACTGGTTGCACAGATGTCAACTCTGAAGGTAATTCCAGCTCATAAGCCACCTTGCCAATTTACCTTAGAATTCTGTAGGGTCCCATATATCTCGGGCTGAGCTTTCTCTTCTTCCCAAATCTCATCACCCCTTTCATGGGTGAAATTTTCAAATAGACCCAGTTATCCACAACAAACTCCAATTCTCTTCTCCTCACATTAGCATAAGATTTCTAACGACTCTAAGCTATTTTCAATTTTTCTCTGATGAGCTGTACCTTCTGCATAGCTTCATGAACTGAGTCTGGCCCGATTATAGTAGCTTCACCAACTTCAAACCATCCAATAGGAGACCTGCACCTTCTACCATACAATGCCTCAAACGGGGCCATCTAGATACTGGAGTGGTAGCTGTTGTTGTATGCAAACTTGATAAGAGGCAAGTGGTCATCCCAACTGCCCCTGAAATCGATCGGGCACTCTCTCAACATATCTTCTAGGGTCTGAATAGTCCACTCAGCTTCCCCATCTGTCTGTAAGTTAAAAGTTGTGCTGAGCTTGACTTGGGTACCAAGTCCCTTTTGAAAAGACTTCCAGAAATGCGAGGTGAACTGGGTGCCTCTATCTTAAATAATAGATAATGGCACCCCATGAAGTCTGACCAACTCCCGAATATAAAGCCTAGCATAGTCCTCAGCTTAATCTGTAGTCTTAACTGGGAGGAAATGTGCTGACTCAGTCATTTGGTCTACTACTACCCAGATTGAATCATATTGCCAACGAGTTTTAGGTAGACCCATAATAAAGTCCATATTCACTTCTTCCCATTTCTACGTGGGTATGCTGATATCATGGGTCATACCTCCTAGACTCTGGTTCTCTACCTTGACTTACTGGCAGTTCGGTCACTTAGCTACAAATTCAGCTATATCTCTTTTCATGCCGTTCCACCAGTAAATATCCCCCAAATCGTGGTACATTTTAGTAGCACTAGTGTGAATGGAGTATCTCGAGCTGTGAGCTTTAGCCAATATCTGTTGTCTCAAGTCACCGACGTCCAATGCACACAATCTGCCCTGGTAATGGAGCACACCATCTCCCCTTTGGAGAAAGCCCCAACCTCTTTCCTGAGATCCGCTTCCTTATGTTTAAGTAAAATGGGATCTTTATCTTGTTTGGACATAACTTCAACAACCAAAGAGGAATCGACCCGCTTTGCATCACCACTCCACCCTCAGCTGAGTCAACCAACTGCACGCCTAACCGATATAGTCTATGAACATCCTTCGCCAACTCCTTTTTGCCTTCCTCAACATGAGCCACGCTACCCATAGACAGTCTACTTAGGGCATTAGCTACCACATTGGCTTTGCTCGGGTGATATAGCACGCTCATGTCATAATCCTTCAGGAGCTCTAACCATCTTCTCTGACAAAGATTTAGGTCCTTATGACTGAATACATATTGGAGGCTCTTATGATCGGTGAAAACATCCACGTGAGTCCCGTATAGATAGTGTCTCCATTTTTTCAACGTAAACAACATCACCGCCAACTCCAAGTCGTGAGTTGGATAATTATTCTCATGAACCTTGAGCTGTCTAGAGGCATAGGCTATCACCTTGCCCCGTTGAATTAGAAAAAAACTGAGTCCAACTCTGGAAGCGTCGCAGTATACCACAAATCCATCTGATCCTTCCAGTAGGGTCAACACTGGAGCGGTAGTGAGTCGAGTTTTTAACTCCTGGAAACTCTTCTCACACGCATCTGACCACTGGAATTTCACCTTCTTTTGAGTCATCCTAGTCGGAGGAGATTCTATAGAAGAAAAGCCTTCCATAAATCATCGGTAATAATCGGCCAAACCCAAGAAACTTCTGATTTCGGTTGGGGAGGTAGGTCTGGGCCAGTCTTTCACGGCTACTATCTTTGTGGGATAAACCCAAATATCCTCACTTGAGACCACATGACCCATGAAAGTCATGAACTTAAACTAGAATTCGCACTTGCTAAACTTGGCGAACAGTTGGCAGTCTCTGAGTGTCTGAAGCACTATTCGCAGGTGATTAGCATGCTCTTCTTCATTTCTTGAGTATACTAGAATGTCATTGATAAATAAAATAACGAACATATCTAGATACTGCTTGAAGACTCTGTTCATCATGTCCATAAAGGTTGCAGGGATGTTAGCTAGTCCGTAGGAGATAACCACAAACTCGTAGTGACCATACCGAGTCCTGAAAGATGTTTTTAGTATGTCACACTCTCTTACTCCTAGCTGGTGATACCCTGACCTGAGATCTATTTTGGAGAAACAACTAGATTCCTGAAGTTGGTCAAACAGGTTGTCAATTCTAGGTAAGGAATACCTATTCTTAACTGTGACCTTGTTCAACTGATGGTAATCGATGCACATTCTAAGGGTACCGTCTTTTTTCCGCACAAAAAGCACTGGAGCACCCCAGGGAGAGATGCTCCGATAAAACCATTACCAAGAAGATATTTTAGCTGCTCCTTCAACTCCTTAAGTTCATCCAGGGCCATTCTATAAGGAGGGTTGGAGATGGGCTGAGTATTTGGAATAAGGTCTATACCAAAGTCGATTTCACATTCAGGAGGAACTCCGGGCAGATCTTCGGGGAACACATCAGGAAATTCTCTAACAACAGGAACTAACTGGATAGTTAGGGTCTTAGAGTTGGAATCCTTGACCCGAACTAGATGATAAATACATCCCTTAGATATGAGCTTCCTAGCCTCAAGGTAGGAAATAAACCTACCCTTAGGCGTTGAACTACTACCCGTCTATTCTAGAGCTGGTTCATTAGGGAACTGAAACCTGACGACCCTAGTTCTGTAGTCGACTGAGGCATAACAAGAGTGTAACCAATCCATGCCAAGAATGAGGTTGAAGTCAACACCCGGCTGGCTCTAATTGGAATGACTTTATGGAAGACTGGAATTGGGCAGTTTCTATACACCCGGCTGGCTCTAATTGACTCGCCAACTGGGGTGGAGACTGAAAATGGTTTTAAGAGGACCTCTTGACTGATATCGGACTGGACTGCTACGTAGGGAGTCACGAATGATAATTTTTCCCCTAGATCAAGTAGGGCATATCCATCTAGGTGGAAAAGACATAACATACCCGTGACCACATCAAGTGAGCTCTCCTAATCCTGACGAGAAGACAATGCATAAAAATGATTTTGGCGTTGACACCATCCGTACCTGAAGTATTGGTCTGCTGAGATGGTCGACCTACTGGAGCTGCTGAGGAAGTGGATTGTGACCTTCTCCATCCTATTGACAGGCATTCCTTAAGCCAATGACCAAGTTGTCCACAACCAAAACAACTCTCTCGACCCTAAAGACACTTTTCTAGGTGGTTCTTGCCACACTTGGGGCAAGCTGGATACCTATTACTGAAAATGTAGCTCTGGGACTGAGAGCAGATGCTCCACCCCTCCGATCTTGGTGGGACCGAAAGGTAGGGGCACTGGCTGAGCTGGGTGTTGGAGCCCTCTGCTGCTGCTACTGTTGTGGGCAGCTGCTACTGCCAGACCTCTGGTGACCATAATTTGATTGGCTTGTCCCTGCTCGCTTTTTCTTTTGCTTCGTGTCCCTAGGTTTTTCGGCCTCAATCTTCTGGGCATAGACCAAACAAGCTGGAGAGGTTAATATCCTTAATCAACATCGCTGTCCTGCACTTTTTGAGAAACAGGTTCGATACCCCATTTACATATTTCAGAATGCGAGCCCTTGGCTTGATCACCATCTCTGGAGCGTATTTGGACAACCTAGTGAACTCCAGAGCCTACTCTTCTACTGTCCAATTTCCCTATCTCAAATTCATGAACTCTGATAGCTTTGCCTCCATGATCTCCCGAGGGAAGAATATGTCCAAGAAGGCTGTAGTGAACTCCTCCCATTCCATCAGAACATCTTCCTCTGGCCTCCGCTCCTCCCACTGTTCATACCAGACCTGGGCTACCCCTTTCAGCTGGTAGGCAGCCAAGTCGGCACTCTCTGAGGGACTGACACCCATAATTTAGGTGATCTTTTTAATTTCCTCCACAAATCCTTATGGGTCCTCTCCCACCTTAGATCTATAAAAATCTGGAGGGTTCATCCGGGTGAAGACCCACAGTCGGGCAGCTGCTGTAGAGCCATTGTTGTTGATTGGAACCACTTGCTGGTTCACCTGGTTAGTAATAGTTTGGGCAAGCAGTTGAATGGCCACCTTGAATTCTACGGTA
Source organism: Datura stramonium (assembly GCA_018107945.1). Classification (NCBI taxonomy): domain Eukaryota; kingdom Viridiplantae; phylum Streptophyta; class Magnoliopsida; order Solanales; family Solanaceae; genus Datura; species Datura stramonium. The sequence goes on along the minus strand of JACEIK010011618.1, from coordinate 3,698 downwards.
GACACCGAATCATCCTGAGAGGCTGCCGGGGCTGGTGGGGCAGGTCGGTGAGCATTACAGGCCTTTCTTACGTTACCACATTGCAGAGGCATGATTCACTGAAATAAAATAGAGCACGAGTTAGGAGAATGATTTTTGGAACTTAAATTTCAATGCATGATACGGAGTATGAAATAAAGGGAATTTTTCCTAATGACATCCCGAAGCCTCCCCATCATAAGTATGGCAAGCTTCACACCATGAAGAGGACTCTACTCGATGCGGCCTTCAGACATCTGAGGATATTCTGAATCTAGCGCTCTAATACTATTATACCCCGAGAATTTAAGAGTCGGACCCAGAAGTGAATCGGAGAAAACTTGAAAATGTTGCAGAAGTTGCAGAATGAGTCACTGAATGACTCGTGAGGAGACCTCACGAGTCGTTAGGTGACTCGTGGGAAGGCCTAGAAGGATGAGGGACTCGAGGTCCCCACAGGTGATGTAACGACTCATGGTCAGACACTATGAGTCATCATGTCATTCGTTGGGTGGTTCTAGAGAAATATTGGAAAATCAATCCAGTGCACTTGACGGGAAGTGGCAACAAGTCGTGGCTGCTGGGAAAGAGTCGTCATGTCACTCGTTAGGAGCCTTGACAGATCGGTTATCCAGTGAACCTGGTGAGTGAATCAACGGATCGTGTGCCATGGTGACGAGTCGTCAGGTCGTCCGTTAGGACCCCCTGATAGTTATTTTCAGCGATTTCAGTAAGGGATTTTCCATAATTCCTAAGTTCTAAGGGCCTATACTACGTTGTTCTAAGCTCGTAATAGAGGGTTTTTAGTAGAGAAAAAAACCCATCTTAGGCCATTATTTCAATGCATGCAAGGTTGGGGGTTTGAGGAAAAGAATTAACGTGAATTCTCAAGGTTTCCAATTGGCCCCTTTAAGCTTGATATCGATATCATGGTATCATCCCTAGCCCTGGCAAGGTTTTGGACGGCTCTGCCCACTTGAATGTAATAGTCGGGACCACGTAAGTTGTATCGTGGTATGATAGTTAAGTGACGAGTCTCCCACTGTCCAATCATTCGAATTTGCATATCCATTACTCATGACAATTGTCGTATGTATGCATGTTCAATAAACAAGGTTTGACTCATTGTTCAGCTTTTGATATAAATGTTATGATTTAGCTTTGAGTCATTCGAGTCAGTCATGATGTTCTAAAGGAATGTATGATCACATATAAAATAAGGATGATTTCATAATGAATTCTTATGATCTTCTTCTTATCCTTGAGGATTATTATATAGGTATGACTTGTTTTAAAAGACTTATATTTCTCTAGCGGTTTTACTTACATTGCATACTCGGTACATTGCACGTACTGACTGCATACTTTCTATGCTGCATCATTTCATGATGCAGGATCTGGTTCTTAGGTCCAGCCCCGTTCGTAGTCGCTTATCAGAGTCAGTACCTTCTTTGTTGGCGAGTCCTCATCTTTCGAGGACTAGACTTTCAGTTATCTTGGTTGTACTTTCAGTTTCAGTATTCTGAGCTAGTTGGGGGCGTTGTCCCATCAGCTCGTCCAGATTAGAGGCTTATCATACTTAGACATGTATTCAGCTTCAGATGTTTATTCTATCGTTATGTTAAGTTAGACTTCCGCTGATTTTATAATTATGTTTTCTCTATGTTTATTGAATGAGTTAGTGAATGCTTATGCCATGGGTTGACTTGGGGTCTCTCGGGGTCCCTTGTCCCGTGTCTATGATCCAGGTCTATGCTCGGGTCGTGAAAAACTTGGTATCAGAGCCATAGGTTTGAAATATCCTAGGAAGTCTTAAAATCGTGTTATGTAGAGTCTTTTTCATGAGTGTGAAGCGCGCCACACTTATGACGAGAGGCTACGAAATGTTCTAGGAAATGTCCCTATCTCTCATGATCTATGTCGTGCGATGGAAAGTCTTTCTATCCCTCTAATTTGTGTTATTCGCGATTGCAGAATCATGGCTCCTCGAAGGATGAACCAGAGGAGGAATGGAGATGGTGAAGGCCACGAGAATGGCATGGGTCGTGGGCATCAGCAGGTCCCACTAATTCAGGAGCCTCAAGTGCCGGAACCAGCCACCTACGCTGAGTTTCGGGCCGCTATCTAGATGCTTGCGCAGGCCTTGACCACTCAGGTCAACCAGCAGGCTGTTGCACATGTTCCACAGAACGGCAGTGCAACGACGGCTTGAGTCAGGGACTTCTTGAGGATGAACCAACTAGAGTTTCTTGGGTCCAAGGTAGATGAGGACCCACACAAGTTCGTGGATGAGGTTATCAAGATTACCCAGTTCATGGGGTGAGTAGTGTTGAGTGCGCAGAGTTGGCCTCCTATCAGTTGAAGGGGGTCGCACATATCTGGTTCTGTCAATAGAAGGATAGCAGGGTCGCCGGAGCAGGTCCGGTCACTTGGGAAGAGTTCCATGTTGCATTCCTGGATCGGTTCTTCCCTTGGGAGATGAGGGAGCTGAAGGCAGCTGAGTTCATAAATCTGAAGCAAGAAAGGATAACAGTACTAGAGTATTCCCTTGAGTTCACCCGCATATCGAAGTATGCTCCTGAGTTAGTGGCTGACCAGAGAGCGCGAGTGAGCAGGTTTGTGCATGGGATAGCAGGTCACTTGGATAAGGAATGCAGGATTGCTATGCTCCATCAGGATATGGACTTCCCTTGGATGGTGTTGTACGCCCAAAAGATGGAGGCGACACATTCGAGAGAGAGAGAGGCCAAGAGGGCCAGGACGGAGGGCCATAGATTCTCCCAGCAGGGGTCCGGTGGTGGGCACCATCAACAGACCCACCAAAGATCATTCGCCCTAGCTTCATCAGCCTTAAGTGTGCCATCTCGGCCTAGGCAAGATCAGAGAGGGCGAGCATCAGACTCGAAGGGTCATAGCAACAGGCCCATAGATGCAGGTGTTCCAACTCATCCCAGATGTGGCTGAGGGCATACAGGCCAGTTCTTGGCAGGATCGAGTGCGTGTTTCGGGTGCGGGAAACCCGGACACATGCTTAGAGATTTCCCAGCAGCGAGACGGGATCAGGTTGGGGGCCGTGTCCCAGCTTCTAGCTCAGCAGCCCCACCCCCTCGCTCAGCACATTAGGGGGCATCTACCAGTGCAGTTGGAGGTTAGCGCCAAAATAGATTCTATGCCCTAGCATCCCGTCAGGAGCAAGAGGTCTCCCCCGACATGGTTACTGGTATATTATGAGTCTTCCATGTTGATGTTTATGCATTGTTAGATCCAGGGGCCACCTTGTCCTTTGTGACACCTTATGTAGCCAGTAGCTTCAGAGTCAGTCCCGATGTCTTGTCAGAATCTTTCTCGGTTTCTACTCTAGTAGGTGACTCAGTTATAGCTAGACGGGTGTATAGAAATTGCCTGGTCTTGGTTCTTCATAAGGTCATCCTAGCAGACCTGATAGTGTTAGCCATGACCGATTTTGATATTATTCTCGGCATGGATTGGTTGTATGCTTCCATTAATTGCAGGACCCGTTCAGTAGAGTTCAGATTCCCGGGTGAGCCAGTCTTGAATGGAAGAGTAGTTTAGTTGTGCCTGTAGGTCGCTTCATTTCCTACCTCAAGGCTAGGAAGATGATTTCTAAGGGTTGCATGTATCATTTGGTTAGGGTCAAGGATGTTGAGTCCGATACCCCG
>JACEIK010011617.1:0-14150 GCA_018107945.1 Datura stramonium | reverse complement strand
GTATGAACAAATACTTAAAGTATCTAGCAAGAGAATAATAGGAAACTAAGTATAGTGTATAAACACTTTCAAGAACACCAAGAACATATTCAATGAGATTTTTGAATCCAAGGAGCTAAATGACCTTTACAATCCCCAAGCGACTTTTGAGTTTCTTGTTGACCAAAATTCAAAGAACCTTCAAATCAAATTTCAAGAGATTGATCAGATTTTTAATAAATCAAAGTCAACAAATCACAAGAAAAAGTATATAACAAAATATTAACAAGTGAAGAACACTAGAAGATATTGTTCACATCACTATTCACTTGAGGAAATAATTATTTTTGACTTTTTCTTCGGGTTACTATTCACGCTACTATAATTTTTTTATTTTTATAGTTTTCTATGATATTCAAATTAGTAGATCGGGTGAGCATAAGAATACCCAACCATCCAAAGCTCTGATACCACTTGATGACGACACAGACAACGGAAGACTCTAAAAAATAAAAAGATTAGAAAGGGGGAAGGAATTGATTATTGAAAAGAGAAGAAACAAGAAATAGTGAATCAATTAAGAAGAAGAAAAGGGGGGAGGGAACTCAAATAAGGAATCTTACCATTGAACAAATCCAATCTATCATTTAAAGTAGAACAAAAAGGGCATAACCTAAAGAGAACCTGCAAAGGACTCCACAAGGCTACTACTAATATATTAAATCAAACTTAGTTACAATAAAGAGAAATAACCCCCTTTATATAGAATCCTAAAAGGGATTGGTCAAAGACTCAATTAAAGAAATTACATTCCCTAGGGACATAGAAGGATGCCCATATTTAGACCAATGTAGTCGACATAGATTAAAATAAAACTCTTGAGGACATGTCGAGAGCTTGTGTAATTTTGGGATGATCACTTGCCTCTCATCAAGTTTACTAACAATAACAGTTACCACTACAACATTCAAATGGCTCCATTTAAAGCTCTTTAGGGGCGGAGGTGTTGATCACATATTGGATGGTTCGAGGTAAGAAGCTATGTTGATAGGGTACGATTTACTTCATGAGGAGATGGAGAAAGTTCAGCTCATTAGGGATGATAACGACATGGACAGTGGAAGACTCTAAAAAGTTAGAAGATTAGAAAGGGGGAAGGAATTGATTCTTGAAAAGAGAAGAAACAAGAAATAGTGAATCAATTAAGAAGAAGTAGAAGATGAAAAGGGGGGGAGGAAACTCAAACAAAGAATCTTACCATTGAAGAAATCCAAGCTATGATTCAAAGTAGAAAAAAAGGGCATAACCCAAAGAGAACCAACAAAGGTCTCCACAAGCCACAAAATAGCTACTAATATATTAAATCAAACTTAGTTACAATGAAGAGAAATAACCCCCTTTATATAGAATCCTAGAAGGGGTTGGTCAAAGACTCAATTAAAGAAATTATATTCCCTAGGGATATAGAAGGTTACCCATACTTAGACCAATGTAGTCAACATAGATTGCAATAAAATACTAAATGGAATAGAAAGCTGCCACACACAAAGTCCTAGGAAGTCAATATAGAATAAAATAACTTTTAAATATAATTCTAGAAACTATTTTCTCCCTTTAGGAGCTGATTTGGGCCTCATTCCATCTCTTCTTGAATTTTAGTTTGGGCCTCCAAATAGATGTAAGACTTGAAGAAAATATCTTCATTGGGCTTGAGATCTTCTTCCATCTCAAGACACTTTTTAATAGCTAATTGCAGCGCATTTGAGTTTGTCTTTAAATTTCTTATCAGATGGAACATCCAAATCTTTATCCATGTCTTTTAATGAAATTGAGCTTCCATGGATACTATCAAGGGAGAGACTAAAAATAGCTCATAGTTTTCAGAAATCTTATGTTGGTATTAGGAGGAGAGAACTTGAGTTCTAGGTTGATGATAGGGTGTTTCTGAAGGTGTCTCCTATGGAGGGAGTGATGAGGTTCAATAAGAAAGGGAAGCTTAGTCCCCAATATGTTGGTCCTTATAAGATTCTTAGGCGAGTTGGCAAGGTGGCATATGAGTTTGAGCTACCAACAGAGTTAGCTTTGGTGCACCTAGTTTTCCATGTATCTCTATTGAAAAAGTGCATTGATGACCCAGCCTTAGTTGTTCCTATAGAGAGAATTGGTGTGAGGGATACCCTTTATTATGAGAAGGTTCCGGTTGAGATCCTTAATCGTCAGATTTGAAATTTGAGTAACAAGGAAGTAGATTCAGTGAAGGTTTTTTGGAGAAATCAGTTTGTTAAGGGAGCTACGTGGAAAGATGTAGCAGATATGATGGCTAAATACCCGTATCTTTTCCATTCTGACTTAGTTCTAGCATGAGGTACCAGTTTCCTCCTTAGTGATTTATTCAGTTTCATGTCAAGATCGTGTCTCTAAGTTTTTTTCATGTCATAACATGCATATATGTCTCATAAATTCAGTTCAGTCACGTATATGAGTACAAAATAGGGTAATCTGCACCAGCTCACAAAATGAGTTATCCAGTGACTCATCAAGTAACCTGAGGGGTCGTTACATGACTCGTTAAGTGTGCGAGAGTGTAATAAGATGTTAATTTTAGGAGAGCTGGAGGACGAGAGGACGAGTCTTTAAGTGTCCCCACGATTCATTTAGGCAACCATTAAGTATGGAGTGGTGGAGAAATGGTGGATTTCCAGTGTACCTCACAGATTGGGGAACAAGTTGTCAAGTCCCCTATGACCCGTTATTTGACGCGTTGAGTTGGAAAAAGAATTAGAGAATGAGTTTTTGGCTTTAAAGGTGACGGTTCAGACTATGACCCGTTACTTAACCCGACGGGTCATCAAGTGGGTCGTTGGGTCTGGCAGGGTCATTTTTTCAGTCAGTTCATTAAGGGTGTTTTTGTAATTTCTAAGTTCATTACTCCTAAATTATGTCGTTTTAGCCTCATAAAGAGTGTATTAAAGGTTTTATTCATCTTAAGCCCTCATTCTACTCCTAAAACTCTCATTGGAAGATCAAATCCTCTTCTAAGATCAAGTTAGGGTTCTTCATCAAGTCTTCTTCAATTCCCTTTGGGACTCCAATCTAGTTGAAGATTCTCCAAGACCAAGTATGTAGGGCCATGAATGGGGATTTCTTCCACCCTCATTCCCAATTTCACCTAAAATCTATGATTTCAAGTCTCCAAGCTTGTCAATTGAATTCTAGGGTTATTACCTATTTTTTATGAAATCCTCCATGCTTTCTCTATGGGTAAGATACCTTAATATTTTAATTGATAGTTGATGACTATTAGGGGTGATTTGAACCTCCATTTAATTATTAATTCATGATTTCAAGTTTATGAAAATTATGACCTATTATGCATGATTTATGAAATCAAGCTTATGAGTCTATGATTTTAAATATGATGAATTATCTAGCATGCATGAATTTTTATGGATTCTTAACTTATGATTTCATGATTTTGAATTATGAAGCTTATTTCAAGTATTTATGATTTTATTGACTTGGGAAAGCCCATGAAAGCTAAGTATGTTTATCATGATTTTAGTCAAGGCTTACAAGATCAGTTTTAAAGAGATATTTGGAGTTAAGACTCTCTAATATTCATATTTAATCTATATTTTGAGAATATGATTATATGAGAAATATGCATGTTTTGGGAGTAGTGTCTAGCACTGAGTAGGCCATGGATTCCGAGGACCCCGGTCTATGAACTACGCACCAAAGTAGGATATATTCTTATTTGGGACCTCTCAAGAGAGTGTTTCCCCTGCCCTAGGGCATGCCACACCTTATTATTCCTTTTCCCTAAATAGGCTTAGGATGTCTGTCCTCCACGTGGGCAAGACGTAGGATCATTATGTGTTCATACATGATGGTTGTCGGTTATGGCGAGTCTCCCATTGTTCCTCATGTCTTTAGTTACTCATGTTCATGTCTTAAAATATTATGTTTAGCTTATGATGAATAGCTTCTAAGTATGTATATTTCAGATATAAGGCCTTTAGCATGTCGTCCTACTCTCATGATTTAAACCTGATTTATATTCAAGAGTTCAACTAACATTTTACTAGAATGTCTTTCTTGCCTTACATATTCAGTATATTCAAAGTACTGACTGCATACTTTATGCTATATCGTCTTATGATATATGTTCTAGTGATCTATCTTAATCTCACTGATAGCTCGCTCCCGATCAGTCTACCGCTATTCCCGCTTGGGTGAGTCCTCACTCTTCGAGGATGTTATCAATTTTTTGTTTTTACCATGTCTTCAGTTTCAGACCTAGTAAGTTAGTTGGCGGTGTTGTCCCATTAACTCATCATAGTAGTAGAGGCTTTTCAGACTTTCATGTATAACAGTTTAGCGTTGTTGAGTTGTGTTCACAGTTTTTCCCTTATGATGATGCACAGATTTCCGCTTATATCATGTTCATGCTTTATTTTCACTTAATAAGGATCTTATTCTACTATGTATGTACCATGGGTTAGCTTGCAGCCATCATGGTTCTAAGTCCCTGTCTCGGTCCGGGGCCTCAGCTCAGGTGGTGACACTAATGGAAGTTGAGGTAAGGAATGATGAGGATCCTATCCTAGTGGAGTTGAAAGAAGCAATCCGGAATCAGAAGACAGATGTTTTCTCCCAAGGGGGAGATATGTACTCCGATATCAGGGCCGATTATGTGTTCCAACTATAGATGACTTGAGAGAGCGGATGTTGAGCGAGCTCTGGGTACTTTATCCATCCAAGTGCCACCAAGATGTACCGTGATCTATGGGAAGTCTACTGGTGGAATGGCATGAAGAAGGACATAGAACAATTTATGGCTATGTGTCTGAATTTCCAACAGGTGAAGGTCGATCATCAGAGACATGGAGGTATGTTTAAATACATCAGCATTCCTACTTGAAAGTGGTAAGAGATTAATATGGACTTAATTACAGCGTTGCCTCATACATGCTAATAGTATGAATCTATATGGGTGATTGTGGACAAGTTGACCAAATCAGCACATTTTTTACCCGTTAAAACTACATATTCAGCCAAGGATTATGATAGATATACATTCAGGAGTTGTTACATTTGCATGGAGTTCCTTTGTCTATCATATCAGATAGGGGTACTCAGTTTACCTCAAAATTTTAGAGATCGTTTCAGAAGGGACTTGGTACCCAGGTGAAGCTTAGTACAGCTTTTCACTCGGAGACAGACGGTCAGGCCAAGCGAACCATTTAGACTCTTAAGGATATGTTGAGATCATGTGTGATTGATTTCAAGGATAATTAGGATGATCACTTGCCTCTCATTGAGTTTGCTTATAATAAAACAGCTATCAGCCCAACATTCAGATGACTCCATTTGAGGCTCTTTATGGGCGGAGATGTAGATCATCCATTCGATGGTTTGAGAAAGGTGAGGCTATATTTATCGAGCTAGATTCAGTTCATAAAGCTGTGGAGAAAGTTCAGCTTATTAGAGAAAGGCTGAAAGCATCTCAGAGTGGTCATAAATCTTATGCGGATGTTAGGAGGAGGGAGCTTGAATTTGAAGTAGATGATTAGGTGTTTCTTAAAGGTGTATCCCATGAAGGGAGTTATTAGGTTCGATAAGAAAAGGAAGCTTAGTCCCCTATATTTTAGTCCTTATAGGATGCTGAGGCGAGTTAGCAAGGTGGCATATGAGGACCCATGTGTCTCTGCTGAAGAAGTGCATAGATGATCCATCTTTAGTTGTTCTGGTAGAAAGCATTGAGTGAAGGATAGCCTTACCTTTGAGGAGGTTCCGGTTGAGATCCTTGATCGTTAGATTCAGAAGTAGAGGATTGAGGAAGTAGCTTCAATGAAGGTTTTGTGAATAAATCAGCTTGTTGAAGGAGCTATGTGGGAAGCCGAAGTAGATATGATGATTAGATACCCGCATCTTTTTCATTCCGGCTCATTTCCAGCATGAGATACCAGTTTCCTCTTTAGTACTCTATTCAGTTTCATTTCAAGTTCATATCTCTTAGTTCCTTCATGTCATAGCATGGATGTATGTTTCATGAATTTAGTTCATTCATATAGATCAATCCGGATTCAGTCACTCTGTCAGTATTCAGCTATAGTTGTTAAATTTTTGGGATTAAAGTTCTTCCCCTAGCCTTTCAGTATGCTTAATCTACATTTGAGGACGAATGTTCTCAAGAGGGAGATAATGTAACACCCCAAAGTATCCTAAGACTAGGCTCGAGATTTTAAATTTGACCAGCATAAAAATCTGAGAAATGCCTCAGTATGGACCTCAGTATAACTCATTTCTAGGTGGTATGGGTCATATTACTAGTTGTAGCATGCTATCTAGGGATGATGGATTGAGACTATGATAGGGACTTATGATTCCTACCTAGATTGTATGAGTCATGCCAAGGAGTCGTAGAAAGAGATTTAGAGAAATGTTCTAAGATGATGAGAGGAACCACGAGTCTAGGTACAAGCCATGGTAAGGAGGTGCTGATTGTAGTAAGTACCCATGACATGAAGTTTAGAGAATGATCAGGGGCACGAACTGAGACTACGAGACTCAGTACGAGTCATTGTAAGGTCCAACGAGTCATAGGAAGAACTGTAGCACCGAATGAGACATATATTAAATATGATTTCCCAGGGGTATTTTCGTAACTTTCTAAGCTTATAACCCCTAAGTGGAATCATTTTGGGTTTATTAAACAGTGTATTAAGGGGTTTAACCTACCCTAAGTCCTCATTCTTTCAACAAAACAGTAGATTGAAGGTCCTCTCTCAAAATCAAGGCTAGGGTTCTTCATCAAATCTCTTCAAATCTTTCTTGGATTTTCAAGACAAGTCTAGGAATCAACTACTTGGGTATGTAGGGTTATGAATGGGGGATAATCCTTCCGCCCTCATGCCAATTTCATCCCTAATTTATGATTTCAAGTCTCCAAGCATGTTGTGTTGAAATTCTAGGGTTTAACCCAATTTCATGCAATTATCCATGATCTCTCTATGGGTTCAATTTTCTATTTTTTCAATTGATAATTTAGGGATATTAGGAAAGATTTGATTCTCAATTTAATTACTAATTTATGATTTCAAGTTTATGAATATTATGCCCTATTATGCATCATTTATGAATTTCAAGTTTATGGGCTCATGATTTCTAGTATGATGAATTATCAAAGTATGCATTAACGTTTATGAATTCTTAAACTTATGATTTCATTATTTCAAATAATGAAGCTTATTTCAAGTATGTATGATATTATGATTTAAGCAAGTCCATGTAAAGTCAAGTATGTTTCATCATGATTTTAGCTAAGGCGTACATGATCAGTTTTATAGAGATGTTTGCAGTCAACATTACTAATAAAAAGATTTAAGCTATGTTTTGAGTATATGATTATGAGGAATATGCATGTTTTGGGAGTAGTGTCTAGCACCGAGTAGGCCCGTGATTTTGAGGAACCAGGTCATCATAACTATGCGCCACCATAGGTATATATTTTTATTTGGGACATCTCAAGAGAGTGTTTTCCCCGCCTGAGGGCACACCAGTAATATCACACTTTTATCGTTCTTTGCCTTGGCAAGCTTTAAGACGGCCCTTCCCACTTGAGCGAGATAGTTAGGGCATCACGTAAGCTCTATCGCGATGGTGTCGGTTATGATGAAGCCTCCCTTTGTTCCTCATGTTTTCAGTTAATCATGTTCATGTCTTATGATATCATGTTTTATAGCATATTTGACCCATTAATCAGTTTATGAGTTTTCACTTATGATTTCAAGTATGGCATGTTATATTATTTATATTTCTAAATCTTGGGTCATTATGTTCAGCTTATGATGAATAGATAATGATTATATTTATTTCAAGAATATGGATTTTAGCATGTTACCCTTACTCTCATGTTCACTTTTGGTTTATGTTCACAATTCCACACTATGATTTTATTAGCATGTTTTACTTCCTCTATATACTCAGTATATTTCAAGTACTGACTGTATACTCTATGCTATATTGCCTTATGATACAGGTCTATATAATCATACATAATCCTGATGTTAGCTCGCTTCCGCTTCAGTCCATCTCTATCTAAGTTTTGGTGAGTCCTCATGATCCGAGGATATTAGTTTTGATTATTTCTCTTTTGTTTACATTGTTTAGTTTCAGACTTAGCGAGCTAGTTGGGGTTGTTTTCCCATCAACTCATCTGATGTTTAGAGGCTTTTCAAAAAGCTATATATAGATGGTTCAACGATGTTGGCTTGTGTTTATGCTCATGCTCTTATGTTATGCAGACTTCCGCTTATATTAAGTTTATGCTTTATTTCCATTTAGTAATGCTCTTATTCATGCTGTGTATGTTCCATGGGTTAGCTTGGAGCCATTCGTAGTTCAAGGTCCTGTGTCTCGATCTGAGGTCCTAACTCGGGTCGTGACATATCCAAACAAAGAATAGTTAAAAAATGAAGCCACCAGAAACATACTCTCAGGAAGTTCTGTTAGTGACCCCATAAAAGAAATAGAAAAAAATATTTTGAATGAACAGCGATTTGAGATTACAACTTTACAAGTATTGCTGATCATGGCACTTGATAAAAGATATGAAGGTTTTGGAGTACTAAACTTTCTAAAACCATGCCATAGATATTGGAATTATGTGGAGAGAAATGATGCCCTAAAAACCCGAAGGTATTATGAGTTCATTTGAACAAATACTGATTAAATAAAAATTTAGCACAAATTAAAATGTTCGGATAATCCTAATGTTTGGAATATTTCTATGCCCATTTGCCATGTTTTTACACATATTTGATCATGTTTTGAGTTAATAATCCTTAAATTATACTTAGATTCATATGTGTGTGTTTTATGTGCTAACAAACAATTTGATTTGATTTGAGCAAGGAAAATGGACTCAAAATGATCCAAGGAGTGAAGATTTTAGGAGCTAAAGGGCTCGGTTCTATGGCTAGCGCCCCGCACCAAGTCCCAAACTTCAGAGAACAAAATTTCAGGTTGGTTCTACGGCTAGCATGCCACGCTAGCCCTTGAACTTCAGAAGAATTGCAGTTCACAAAACTTGGCAAGATGAGTGGCGCCCCACACCAGAGGTGTCCAAACTTATAGAAATTTGACGAACACCTTGGCGAGATAGAGGGGGCGGAACGCTAGGGCCTCTCCAAAGCTAAAAGAGTTGGAAATTTGACTAATTCTATGGTGAGATAAGTGGGGCGGCGCACCAGGGTCATTCCAGGGAAGAAAATGCTGATTTTAAAATGCCAAGTTTTGGAGGGCAAAAGCTTCATTTGAAGGCTAATCTATAAATACATGTCTTAGGTCGTTTGTTACATATCTTGATCATTTTTACATTATGTAGTTCGATTGTGGGGGCTTGTAAGCTGTTTGGAAGGAAGACAAAGTTCTACACTAGGTTTTTCTGTTATTTACTTGTATTTTAGTATGATGATGACAAAGTATTCTTTTTTCACTTGTCAATGAGTGGCTAAACTTATATTATAGGGTTTCGATCATGGTGGATTGTTGAATGTTTGAAAGACTAAATTAATCTAGTTTTGATTCTTCAATTATGGTTGTTTATATTTATTTGTGTTAATTTATTATTTATGAGATTGATCATCTTGTAAGTAATCCGTTGGCTTTCGATTGAACTTGAGAAATGGAATCGAAAGGGTTAAAGATAAATACAGAATGGGAATTCAAAGATCCTTGAACCCATTGGTGATAGGATAGAAGTTGTTGATGAGGATAGGGATATACCCTTCAACCACGTTTAGTTGAAATACAAGTAGCCATATTCGTCGTTTCATTATTCTCCTGGGATCATGGGGATATAGGCATTAGGGTTCATAAAATAGTTCTTTGCATGCTAGAGATAGTGGCACGGAATGGGACAGTAACTTGCAACTAACAATCATAGGAAGAATCGTACAAGTGTAATTACGTCTTGAAAACTCAACTTGAAACCAACCAAGTCCATTTGCCTAGATTCTCATTATCATCGAAATACAATCAAGCTCACAATTGTTTTTGAGTTAATTTTATATTTAAAGTTATTGATAGTTTAATTTCTCAAACCAATCCCCATTTTAATTATTTCGTAGAATAGTGAAATTAAAGTGACAACCTTATAGCAATTAACTTAAAAAGTCCCTATGGCTACGATATCTAGACTTAACAATCCTATATTACTTGATAACCACGTGCACTTGTGTGTGCTTGCACGACATCAATTTTTTTGCGCCGTTGCCGGGCACTTGAATATTTTGTTTAATCATTTGTAGGTTAGAATTTTATTTCACTAGTCAAAATTTTACGTTGGTTTCTTGTTTTTATTGAAGTTCATAGGATTGTTTTCCTCATTGTATACCAAGTACGAGAAGTCAGGGACCACTTTTGGCTTCTCTTGATCCTAAAATAGAGAGAACCCTTCGAAGGTTAGCTATGGAAAACAATGAGCAGGCATCAAGTGAAGATAATGAGTGAGTTCCAGTGATGAATTTTGCTAGGCCTAATTTAGAGAATGCTTCTAAAGCAATCATCAAACCGGTCATCACTAGAAACTTTAAGCTGAAGGGAGGGACCATGCGGTTGGTCCAAAACACTTGCCAATATTAGCGCAAGCCGCACGAGGATCCCCATAGGCATTTGATGATGTTCATGGAGCTGAGTGAAAATTTCCACTACCATAACGTGTCAGATAAATATGTCAAGCTGACTCTTTTTCCGTTCTCACTGATTGGAGAAGCCAAGGAGTGGCTTCAAAATGAGCCTACAGGTTCCATCACTACTTGGGAGATCCTCTCCAACAAGTTCATCAACAGGTTCTTCTCTTCGAGAAGAACTAAGGATTTGAAGGGGAAGATCTCTGAATTTGTATGCTCAAGCATGGGAATGTTACAAGGGTTAGTTGAGGGATTTTCCACACCACATGCAGCCTAAGGACATACTTGGGAACAACTTTATACATGTTCTGAAGCCCGAGTCTAAGATACTCCTTGATGCTACCGCACAAGGATAGATTCTATTCAAAACTTATGATGAAATTGAGGCTCTCTTAAACCTCATGTCTGCGAGGATTTAGGATTATCAAGACTCAGGTAGAGGATTTCCAGTAGCAAAGGTGCCAAGAAAGCTTGAGGTGGATGGTGTTGCAGCAATGAAGGGAGACATTAGCCAGCTAATGAATGCGATCAGTAAGTTGGCAACCACACCAGCATGAGGCCAAGTACAGCAGGTACATCAGGTGAAAACCCTACCACCATCATGTGAGGCGTGTAGATAAAGCCACGCCTCTTCAGGTTGTCCTCTTAATCCTGAATATGTATACTTTGTTGAAACAAGGCTGTGGTGGAGGTTTTATGAGTAATGTATATAATTAGGGGTATCGAAATGGAGCAAATCCTTCACAGGGAGGGAATCAAAATTTCCAAAGGCCTCAGAACACTTAGCGAAGGCCACAGGGCTAGCAGTAGATCAGTTCTCTCACTCTTCCTTCCCCCCTCCATTGTTGTCTTATTCAAGTTGTGGAGAAGCTCTCATCTTCAACTCAAGTAAGTATCTTTCTTATCTCTTGATTAGATAATGGTTAAAGCATGCTCCCACACCCTTCTTCCTAAAGATGTAGGACCCAAAAATTACCGTTGTTGGTGAAAAGCTTGAATTTCATATTTTGGGTCTTATGAGCTTAAATTCTTAAATACTTCCATTATAATATGTTATCCTTGTTGGGTTGAGTATTTTTGGTTGAATGTAGTAGTTTCAACTTTTGGGGATGAAAGGGGAAGATGAATTGAATTCTTGAACATTGGTGGGTAGATGTATTAATTATAGAGAGAGAAAGTACGGGTATTGAAGTCTTGAATATGAATAATGCTTGAGTTGTTGAAATTCTTGATTAATTCTTGATGAATGGAAGTAAATTTCTTATTACTTGTTGATTGAATTGAATAGTTCTACTTCATTACATGAATTACCTGAGATATGAATTAGAAGCGAGAAAAGTGAGAGGGATAGCCTAGTTGAGGCAATCCTGAAAAAGTTGAAATTAGAGGAGAGTAAAAAAGAAGAAAAATCCATGAGCTTTGTGGTAGTTGGAGTTAGTCAATTAATATGAATTGTTGAGATTGTATAATGATGGGGGAAGTCTTGAGTNATTTGACAAATTCTCACAAGTATGCTAGCAAAATTAAGTGTGGGGTAGATTTTTCTCCTTCAACACTTAACTAGTTAGCCATTTTGTTTACAAACTAATTTTGTAAAATTCTTGTTTTTTTCTATTAGGTACCGTGGAATCAAAAGGAAAGGAGGTGGTTGTTATGGATTCAAGTCTCAAGAGGACTAGAAAAGGAAAAAATGGGGTTAGTTCTTCGGCTTTCAAAGAAGGCCCCGCGAAGAGATTTGGAGCAAAAGCGGTAGAGCCTCATGGGATTACTTGGTTCAACTCTAAAAAAAAAGTCAAGTATGCCCATGAGAACTGTATAGATGGAGGCATCCTCGCAATTGAGTTCTCGGTCATTTGGTACAAGATACGTGAGCTGGGAGTTGGTTACATCTTTAATAAGTCGGAGAGGTGAAACCGCACATTGGTGAGGGAGTTCTACACAAACTAGGATACTTCTGTTACACCCCATAAAATGTTAATGGTTAGTAGGCGTACGCATGGGTTGTGACGAGTAAAAAGAGCTTGACGTACGTGGGAAAAGCCTCGGTAGTAGGGTCGGGCGAGGCCAGGCTGTGAAGGGACAGCGCAATGCGCCAGCCTGCTAGTGCTTTGGGCAATGCGGCGCGCCAGGGGGGTCAGCGCCCTGGGAGGCACGGCACGGCAGGGCCCTTGGCACTTTGGCAAGCGCAGGGTTCCGGCCCCTTAACGCTTTGGCCAGTGCGGGGTGCCTCTAAGGCCACCACCCTATGCCTATATGTTTCCTTGTTCAATTCAAATCATTCATTAAATATTTCCCTCGGCTAGAAACGAAATAACACGTAACTTTCTTCAAGTTTTCATCAAATTACGCTACCAAACGCCGTCCAATCTCAAATTAACTTCGGGTAACAAGTCCTACGTCTACGGGAAGTATTACTACGCAGTTATTTCTCGAAATTTCGATCAGTAAATCGAAACTCCACCGAGTAAAAGTTGCCAGAATTACTTCAAATTGGATTCTGAATGGCCACAGGAAATAAGTAATATTTCTCCCTTCTATACCCTCGAGAAATTATAAGTTTTCAACTGAATGAAACAGAGTTGAAGTTATAGTTAATTCTATTGAAAAGATGTTGTTATTGGTCGTTCTTGTTGTTGAAATAGCAGTATTCATTCAGAATAAAGGCGGCAACTAAATGAAATTATTGTCTTTAGGTGGAAAAGTTGCTTAAACAAACAAAAGTAGGCATTCGGGGTATGTTAAGTCTTATTCCATTGGCAAGTTATTCTCATCGTGTAGTGATATGACCTATGTTTTAAACATACATAATGACCCTATATGTTGTAATTAGCTGCTGCTAGTATATAAGGATCACGTATGTTGTGATTAGCTGCTATCAGTAGATTATGGTTACATATGGTATGGTTAGTTGCTAGAAAACTTATAAAGATCATATCGCAGTATCCCTTGTCGAGAAAGAACTTGTTAAGTGTGACGCGCGCTAGAAGCATCGTATTAGATCCTCCGTTCTTTAATTCATTGTGTTGGTAGAATTGGATGCCTTATTGTCAGGCCCGTTAGAAGCTCGTGGATAGTTATTGGGCCTGAGTTAGTAAGTTTAACAGCATAGGCACAGCTAGGCGATATAACTACCAGTTTTTCGCATATTGTCAGTGAAGCACGCCCAAAGGATTTTGGCATACCCTCACGTCCCAGGGCCGTAGGTTTAGGTAGGATGGCCATACTTTAGAGACAGAGGCACTAGGGTTGTCTAGTGAACTGAGTGACAGCCTGCCATCTAGTTAGCTACTACCAGTGATGGTCAGTTCCAGTTTACTTAGTATTCATCATACAGGTTGCCCAGAGAGCCATCCCAGTTGTTTAGGTCAAATAGATCCGTGGGTACCCTAAGGAAGGGGACAGTATTAATAGTTAGAGGCGGGGTCAATGCTCCAGCCTGCTCCTATGAGATACTAAGGTACAGGTTACCTTGAG